>SKCR01004519.1:0-18366 GCA_019454045.1 Zanthoxylum bungeanum | reverse complement strand
CCCAAATTAGCCAAGAACCTAATTTTCGGATTTCATGCATCAATAGCTCTCTGATACCATTGAAGGAGTTCAAATCAAGTCCACAAGATCACAAATCATGCATGAAATCACATATGAACACATCAAAGGAGGTGGCGGAATCAACTCACATTGAATTTCGGTTTGATGTTTGAAAGAACAAGGTGCGATTTTTGAGCTCCCTCCAAGCTCGGCAATGGCTTCCTTTGACAGTGGGCTCTCTGTTTTGGGCGTGTAGATCTCCACCATTTTCGCCATTGAAGATCACCATTGAAGCTCCAAGCTTCAAGCTTCCTTGCTCAAGAAGATGCTTCCCTATCACCTAAGTATGCTCAAGGTGTGCTAGCACTTGATTTTTGCCACAAAAATCATTATCCTTGCTTCTCCATTTTTCGGGCAGAAAACAGAACAAGAAGGAGAAGAAAAACGGTCCAAGACCGGAGAGAGAAGATAGAAGGTTTTGGCTCCATTTTTTTTTTTGTGTGAAACCGTGAAGTCGCAAAAGCAAGTGAGAGAGTGTCTCATGAATCTAGTCTCAAAATTAGGCCAAAAACGTGACAAGCAAGAGTCACGTGAATGGCACAAAGATTTGCCAAACCGTGGTACTACACATGGTCCAGAGAGAGAAAATGATTTTTATACATATATCTTTATTCCTTTTACCATAAATGAATAAAAATATATATACACAAGTCCTATCAACTTTTACTTTAAGTCACATCACATTACTTTAATAAAGTGACATGTTGTCAAGTCACATCACTCAAAGTGACAATTGATTTGACGATTGATGTGACTAGCGATTTGACGCTTAATGTGACTTGCGTGCCGCGCTCGAATTCGAAATGCGAATGCGCTCGCAATCACTCTCGGGCTCGGGTTCGCTAATTCCAAATTAACGAATTTTCTGTCGCGTCGTAATTAAATGATTACGCCTAGCGAATTCACTATTCACGTCGCTAACGAATTAATTCTAAATTAATTCGTTCGCCCGAATTAAAATCTAATTTTAATTCCGCGTCGAAATCCAATTTCGATTAATATATCGAATATATTAATTTATATCGATTAATTCCAAATTAATTGTTCTCTCTCTTTAACGATATTTTATCCGAGATAAAATATCTCCGTAATTAATCCCAGATTAATTTTCTCTCTCATCGAATTAATCCCAGATTAATTCTATTTCTGTTTTTCTAATTAATCCCAGATTAATCAAGGTGGAGTCATACATCATCGGTGAATCTTCAGGAAGCGACCCATGAGATCTCCGGATATGTTGGCAGTAAATACGATCGTCGGACTGTCCGAACACGTAAGTACCTCGTACTACGTTTATATCGATTTACAAGACAAGGTTGGCTTCTAGCAAAGCGCCATGCCTACCCAATTCTCCAGAAATATTCTTACAGGAATATATAGATCTGTATCAAGCGTAGTATACCGTAGTATTGTGTATATCAGCCCAGTATCGGATAATCACGTGCTAGGGCTGGGGCTGGATAAGTGTCTGCCCCGTCCGAAACACATATCGGATGTCTGGTAACATAGTCTCTATAATCGGATATACATGACCTGGTCACAATATCCCGATTGGTTGCGCAACACTCAAGAGCACTAGTACCGTATCCTGCGTGACATCATCTCCAAATGACTGAAGTGACACTTCCGTCTTGACATCACACACCAATACTCTACGACTCTCTAATAAACCGAAGTGGTGTACTCAGAACCTGTAAAAGTCCCCTACCACCAAACCCAAAGTTTATCGATTATCGTCAGTATTAGCGATGTAAGTCTCAGGTTAAGACCATACACACCTACCTTGATTCGTCCTCCCATAGACACATAGTCATAATACCAATGGGATCCGAGGGGTCTATCCAGAGCGAAGCTGTTTCCCGTACCATCGGTGAAAACGACCTCCTATCGCACTTGCATAAGTATCCAATACTTATATATATGAGAACTATGCCGTTGTGCCCTCACAACACGCACAAGTGCAATACTAGCCTATTCCGCATTATCGATGTCCTGTCTCGATAATACTACGGCTAGGGATATTTAATGATTAATCCTTCGTGGACTGATACTGTCTCACAATCATCTCAATCCAGGAACTAATCATAGGGACCTCTCTTCATTTATATATCTATGGTGATCTAATCACAAATGATGAGAGTGCAATTTCCTTATTACATAGTTAATTTGCTACAACAACACAATGATCTGTGCAAATAGTGACGCTATGGGTCATTTTGTCCAACACTTGTATGATCCCTTGATGGTGCTAGCCAAAGATGTGTTTTTTTATTTCCAAACAAACACAAATTCTTCAAGCTTTTGCAACAAAAACCTGAAAATGGAGAGCTGAGAAACTGTCACAGTTTTCGGTAATTAGAGAGGGAGAGAAGTGTTTGATTTTTGTCTCAAAAATCAATTTATATTTATGTCATAATTATATTAAATTAATATACTTATGACACAAACCATGCAAAGACTTAGAGTGTCTAACACTCAATTTCCATGCAATACCTTTGAGTGCTTTGTACACTATCTTCATGCAATACATCTTGATTAAATAATGCAAATAATGACAAGTGTCATGTGGGCCCCCACACGTTTCCAAATGAAAGTGGGCCCACGTGCACTCACCGTTCGGGTTCGATATTTCCGAAATACCGAGCTTACGTCGCGACGTTAATTAAATCGAATTTAATAAATAATTGCGCCTAGCGAAATTATTATTTACGTCGCTAACGAATTAATTCTAAATTAACTCGTTTGCCCGAATTAAAATCTAATTTCAATTTCGCGTCGAAATCGAATTCCGATTATTATATCGAATATAATAATTTTACGATTAATTCTAAATTAATCGTTCTCTCTCTCTTTTTATATAGTACTTTATCCAAGATAAAGTCTCTCCGTAATTAATCCAAGATTAATCGAGTTTGAATCATACGTCATCGGTGAATCTTCGGGAAGCGACCCAAGAGACCTCTAGATATGTTGGCAGTAAATCCGGTTGTCGAACTATTCGAACACGTACGTACCTAGTACTACGTTTTTACCGATTTACAAGACAAGGTTAGCTTCTAGCAAAACGCCATGCCTACCCAATTCTCTAGAAATATTCTTACTGGAATATTAGATCTATGACAGGCGTAGTATACCGTAGTATAGTGTATATCGAACCAGTATCGGATGATCACATGTAAGGCCTGGGGCTGGATATGTGTCTGCCCCGTACGATACACATATCGGACATCAAGCAACAGTCTCTTTGAATCGGATAATCCTGACCTAGTCATATTATCCGATGGTTGCAACCATTATAGAGTACTCGTTCTGTATCCCTCGCGATCATCATCTCCATATGTCTGAAGTGGTACTTCCATCTTGACATCACACCCTACACTACGATTCTCGATAAACCCAGAAGAGGTATACAGAACTCGTTAAAGCCCTGGACCACCAAACCTAAATTTTACCGATTGTCGTAAGTACTAGCGATGCAAATCTCAGGTTAAGATCATATGCACCTACCCTGAAGTGGACTCCCATAGACACGCAGACATACTACCAATGGGACTCCGCGGGGTCTATCCAGAGCGAAGCTGTTTTCCGTACCATCGGTAAAACACAACCTCCTACCGCACTTGCATAAGTATCCAATACTTAAATATATGAGAACTATGCCGTTGTACCCTTACAACATGCACAAGTGCAGTACTAGTCTATTCCGCATTATCGATGTCCAATCTCGATAATACTACGACTAGGGATATTTAATGATTAAACCTTTATGGATTGATACTGTCTCATATCATCACAATCCGGAACTAATCATAGGGACTTTTACCATTTATATATCAAAGTAAATAAATTACAAAACGGTAAAAGGCAATTTCATTACTACATAGTTGATTTTGTACAATAATACAATATCATTTACAAAATAGTGACGCTATGGGTCATTACTGTCTAACAACGTTGTGGTTATGTGTTTCTTTTGAAGAACACAGATCGGAAACTTTAGAGTTTCGACACGAAGTAGACAAACAGATCGGCTATAGTGTTATGCCGCCACGGTAAAACCGTAATGGAAAATACTTAAGCAGTAAGTTTCATACATACATGAAAGAGTACGGTATTCTTTCAGATGAGGACATGATAAGGTTTATCACAAGTCGCTCAGAGCTACTATCTCCTTCAAACCGGATATGTTTAACAGTGCAAAACTTATTTAGAATAAGGTTCCATATAAATCTGTTTGACAGATATCATATAGGATATGAACAGGGAAGAAACGAGGTTTCTCATTCCTGATAATTTGGGTATGCCAGGTAAGCGTTTGGATGATACCAAACTAAGGACCCAAAAGTGCCAATATAGGTTATCCTAAGGGAAACCTTAAGTATAATACTTATAAATCCCACATGAGAACAATATAATTGTTGCTCACCATGCGGTTCCTGAGAGAAATACCGATATGCAGTGGTCAGTGGGAGGATAGTGATACTCGATGAAAATCGGAGTAGTAATATGTTCAAGGCACGAAGTCCTTAATGGAACACAAATAGTTCACCTATGATGAATCTATACCATTAATCTTCAAATACACAAGAACTTCGTAGATCAGATAGAGTCAGAAAACAACCTAGGGTATGGGTTTCTGATCTAACCTCATAAAGATGTCAATCTTGTGAAGGTATATCCACCGACTACGTTTTGAGGAAGTGATACGAGGTATCGGCTCCCTGTTATGGCAAAGTGCCATGAATCCGAAATGGATTCCATGTATAACAACTATTTTGGATACTAGTTGTTGTACCACAAGGCATTGTGCCTATGGTACATTAAACGTCTTCAAGGAAGACATACATGGAAGGGAACATACCAACGTGCAAAGCTAGACTTTTGACGAAAAGGTATCGTTATCAACATTATGTTAATAACGGTTCAACCTTTTTACTTGTTGCCATGATAAATCCATTTTGAAGATGCTTGTAAATAACAGTATATTTCATTTATGAAATGTGTCAGTTATAAATCAAAATCGCTTTCCTGAAAAGGAAACCTTTTGGAGGATGTTTACAACATCCTGACGATTTTGTATAACCGACAAACAAGGTTTGCGGGTTATTCGATCCATGTTTGGATCAATGCAAGCATAAGGTTCTTGGAACTGTGGTTTTGAAATAATCATAATGATTTATGATTTGACTCAAAACGAAATAATTCTTGTGTATATAAGGAGGTTAGTGGGAGAGCGCACTGACAGTGAAATTCCCATAAAGCTATTGTTGAAAGCTTGGCTTTCAATAGAAATTCTCCGTTGAATTCGGGGAGTAACAACCTTTATTCAAGGAATAAAGATCTACTGGGATAGATTTGGATGTTGTTAACACTCTCTAGGAAATTGTACATTTAAAATGTACTTGATAGGATGTCTCATACGCTTCGAGCATATGGAGTCACGATCAGGTCAATCCAAGTGATAGTCACTGGATTAAAGATTAAGAACATCTGTTAGTATCTGAGAGAACTAAAGATGTTGTCTTAAACTATGGAGAAGAAGAACTTGAAGTGACTGGGATCACTGCTGCAAGTTTCCAAACAGTTAAATACTGTGGTACTATAAAGTTTGAATAACGGAACACTGAGCTGGAAATATTCCGAGCAAGATAACTGTTGCCGAATAAACAACAAATGCGGATTATTGCTGCAGCTGAGGCAGCAATAGAAGCCATTTGGATCAAATATAAATCTAATTAGATTAGATATAGTTCTGTTAGCAGCTGAGCTAGGCGTCAGCACAGGCTAAGGAATTAAAGGTCTCATCGACGATCCAGATATATACTTCTATATCATCTGATTCGTTCGGATCATACATCGTGGCGATGTGATGATCGTGTAAATCGCGTCAAACGATAATCAAACAAATCCGCTGACGAAAACTTTTCCTCAGCAATTTGAGCGAACCTTACATAGTTCGGGTGTAGGACACTCGAGTGACTGGCTATGTGCCAAGTGGGAGATTGTTGGATAATATGACCCATAGCGTCACTATTTGCATAGATCATTGTGTTGCTGTAGCAAATTAACTATGTAACAAGGAAATTGCACTCTCGTCATTTGTGATTAGATCACCATAGATATATAAATGAAGAGAGGTCCCTATGATTAGTTCCTGGATTGAGATGATATGAGACAGTATCAGTCCACGAAGGATTAATCATTAAATATCCCTAGCCGTAGTATTATCGAGACTGGACATCGATAATGCGGAATAGGCTAGTATTGCACTTGTGAGCGTTGTGAGAGCACAACGGCATAGTTCTCATATATATAAGTATTGGATACTTGTGCAAGTGCGATAGGAGGTCGTGTTTCGCCGATGGTATGGGAAACAGCTTCGCTCTGGATAGACCTTTCGGAATCCCATTGGTATTATGACTAGGTGTCTATGGGAGGCCGAAATCAAGGTAGGTGTGTATAGTCTTAACCTGAGACTTACATCGCTAATACTTACGACAATCGGTAAACTTTGGTTTTGGTGGTTGGGGGATCTTAACTGGTTCTGTGTTCACCTCTTCTGGGTTTATCAGGAATCGTAGTGTATTGGATGTGATGTCGAGATGGAAGTATCACTCCAGTCATAGTGGAGATGATGTCACGCAGGATACGGTATTAGTGCTCTTAAGTGATGCGCATCCAATCGTGATATTATGACCAGGTCATGAATATCCGATTATAGAGACTAGTTACCAGACATCCGATATGTGTTTCGGACGGGGCAGACACTTATCCAGCCCCAGCCCTAGCACGTGACTATCCGATACTGGGCCTATATACACAATACAATTGTATACTACGCTTGATATAGATCTTTGATATTCTTAGAGGATATGTCCAGAGAATTGGGTAGACTTGGTGCTTTGCTAGGGGTCGACCTTGTCTCGTAAATCGGTAGAACGTAGTACTTGGTACGTACGTGATTCGGATACTCCGACGACCGTATTTACTGCCAACTTATCCGGAGATCTCATGGGTCGCTTCCCGATAATCCACCGATGACGCACAACTCGCACTCTTGAATAATCTGGGATTATATAGAAGAGAGAGAAAATTAATCTAGGATTAATAACGGAGATATTTTATCTAGGATAAAATATCGTCTAGAGAGAGATAACGATTAATTTGGAATTAATCGGTAAATTAATATATTCGATATATTAAACGAAATTAGATTTCGACGCGGAATTAAAATTAGATTTTAATTCGGGCAAACGAGTTAATTTAGAATTAATTCGTTAGCGACGTAAATAATAATTTCGCTAGCCGCAATTATTCGATTTAATTAACGTCGCGGCGTAAGCTCGGTATTTCGGAAATATCGAACCCGAACGCGTGAGTGCACGTGGGCCCACTTTCATTTGGAAACGTGTGGGGCCCACATGACACATGTCATATTATGTATTATTTAATTCTAATGCATTGCATGGAGATTGTGTACAATGCACTCAATGGTTTTGCATGGAAATTGAGTGTTTTACACTCTAAGCCATTGCATGATTTGTGTCATAAGTTTATTATTAATTTAATAAATATTATGGCATAAATATAAATTAATTTTTGGTAACAAAAAATTAATGAGACAACACATTTTTTTCTCTCAAACTCTCATCTCTCTCACGCCCAAGGGGCCACAATGCTCACTGTTTTTCATCACAAAAACCGTGACTTTGAGGGAAGAGTTTAGAAGATAATACCTAGTTAGCTGAAATTCTACAGGAAAATTAAAGGTTAAGATCCATATTTATTCGACGCCTCTTACCACGATCGTCCTCGGACCAATTTATCTTTGAAATGACAGGGTCAATTTGTGGTTCATAGGCTAAGAGTTGGTCTATTAGATCCGGAGCAGTTCTGGCAGTAAATAGGATTTCTTTCTTAGGTTTTGACACGAACCCATTTCTCCGGGCATCATCAAGAAACACACAAAGAAAATCATAAAATCCATCAACGTTAAGCAGCCCAATTGGTTTCTGATGTATGTTCAAGTTCGCCCAAGATAGAACTATAAAAATTTCCTCCAATGTGCCCAAGCCACCTGGTAAAGCAATAAATGCATCAGCACGGTTAATCATTTCTACCAGTCATTCAGACATACCTGGCACGATCAGTTCCTCTCCGTTTGATGATCCAATAAGATTTGCCTCTGCCAAGGGTTTTGGTATGATTCCCAAAACGTGACTGCCTCCTTCCTGTACAGCCTTTGAAACGATCCCCATTAGTCCAAGATTTCCTCCGCCATATATTAAGTCCATATTCCTTGCAGCTAAGACTCGACCCAATTCCTTTGATGCTTCTACGTATTGTGGTTTAGTACCAACACTACTACCGCAAAACACACAAATGTTTTCAACTCGTCTTCTTGAAGTGGCTTCCATGTTTTATGTATTTCTTTCTCAACTCTGGATGCCTTCAAAAGTGGAATGACGGGCTGAATTTATAGTACCTGAAAAAGGGTGAGTAATAATAGCACTAGTATCTTCCAAATGAAGCTTGTTAGCAAAACAAAACAAAAGAAATCGTGAAAGGTCAAAAAGTCTGGATCATGTCTACGAAATTAAAGATAATTACAACAGAAAGCAAATCAAAGCAATAATTAAAGCAACATAATTGTGTACGCAATACGCCACTCGTTTGGTATATAAATCCATTAGGATGTGTCTCAAGATTTCATTCCTTACTCAGCCATGGGTAATGAATTGGTTCTCATCTTTATGATTACCAAACACCATTCCTTCTGTCTTAAAATGCTCTGTTTGTACTTTTCCCTACAAAACAACACGCAAAAATTAAAAATTCTACAACATGGAATATGAAAACAAAAATTACAACAAATTGCATGGGTTGCCTCCCTGCTAGCGCTAAATTTTTTGTCTTCAGCCAGACGTGACTAAAATCTATCTGTCAAGGCGGTTTCAGCATCGTTTTGGATGTCCGATTAAAGACATTCCCATGTGCGTTGCTTTTGAAAGGTCTTTTCCAACGGTAAGGTAGCAAAAATAATTTTGTCTCATTCAGTGCTCGTGCCACCTTTTTAATCTTTGTTGCTCCATTGGTTCTTGAAAATAAAGAAAGAAAATTAGGAGGTCTTGTATGGTGCTTGACTTGGAATGGAAGTTCCATTCTGTCAATCTTCTGGGCGATATCTTTGATTTGTACACCCCGATACAGTGATGTTTCGCCTGAATGCTCTGAATTTTCAATTTGGTCTGACAGTTGCTCCTCCATTTGCTCTGCTTCTTGCTCCATATTTTCTTCACAGATGAATTTTAGGATCTCAGTATTCAGTTCTTCATCTGTCATCTGTGAAATACATGCTCCTGAAATATCAATGTAATAATGTAAAGAAATGTCAGATTTTAGGTCTTCATCCTCTGATCTGAGTGAACTGATTGGCTTAGGTAGATCGTCTTCAAACATTAGTGCAAAGTATTCTCCAAGATCTGCATTCTGAGGATGGAAAGTTTCATCCTTCCTTGTTGGTGCAGTTAGTACAAGAAACTCAGCTTCTTCATCCTCGTCAGAGTCAGAATAATAAAAATCAAATTGAGACTTTGTTGGTGCAGGTTCCTGAACTGATACATCTGATTCTTGATACTGCTCAGCCTCGTCCTCTGTTATGATGTCATGATGAATCTCAGAATATTCGAAGGCTCTTCAGTATTATTTTAATTTGCTCCGTGAGATATGTGATTCAGGTTGTCTGTTAGTTGTCTAACTTGATCTGTCATCCTCAGTATAGACGCTGCTTGACTCTGAATTTGTACATCAAATTGAGCTTCTCGTTTCTCGAGCCAATCTTTTAGCATGTCATTCAACTGATCTTTCTCTGATGGATCTGGTTCTTGATGAAGATCGTAGATGTGTTGGTTTTTATTAAGGTCCCAAGATCAAACAAGACATGAAAACAATGCGTGAATACACCAACGAATATAGTGGAATACTTACATTGGTTGGTTGAGTCGAATCGAAGACGAATGAAGCCAAAAACGCACTGCCATGGACGCCCACTGCATGCAGTCCACTGCTTTCTGTCTTCAATTTTTGAGCTGCGAAATGGAGCTCCGAATTTCGTCGGACGGATCCCGGCTCATGGTCGAACCTCCCTACCACCTTCGCAAGACTTGTAAGTGTGCTAGCACTTGATTTCTCACCATGAAAAACCACTATTGCTTCCCTTTAGTGTCACGTTTTTCTGGTTCAAAACCAATCCAAATATTCTGTTTTTGGGCGTGAGAAGAAGAGAGCAAAATGAGAGAGAAAGAAAATGTGTTGAGTTATCACAAAAGTTGTAAATCATTTGTTTATATATTTTCAAAAAATATTAAATGATTTACCAATTCAGGCAGTGGACTGCATGCAGTGGGCGTCCATGGCAGTGCGTTTTTGGCTTCATTCGTCTTCGATTCGACTCAACCAACCAATGTAAGTATTCCGCTATCTTCGTTGGTGTATTCACGCATTGTTTTCATGTCTTGTTTGATCTTGGGACCTTAATAAAAACCAACAATGGCATCAAGAGCTATAGGTTCAAGCATGAAAAATGTAGGGCTTAAAATTGGGTATTTTGGATTTGAGCATGATTTTATAAAATTGGATGTTTAAGCATGCTTAATATATGTAATATTGAAGATTGATTTGATCAATTTCAACAAAATATGATTGGATCAATTTTGCCCAAATTGGAAGTGTTGGCCGAATATGTGATTTGTTTGGAGTTCTTGGAATTTTTTGTTTTTGATTCATTTGATGAGTTGAAATCATTTAGGATAATGTTAATTTGAAACCAATTAGATTGGATTTTGAATTGAACTTAAAATCCCCAAAAGTTATCACCTTAGCCGAATGCTATATTGATTTTGGGTTCTTGGAAATTTTGTTTTTTGATTCATTAGATGAATTGGAATCATAATATTTGACGTTAATTTGAGGTCAATTGGATAGTACTTTGAATTGGACAAAAACCCCCAAAATCTCATGTTGGGCGAATGTGATGGATATTTGGAAATCTTGGATTTTTTCATTTTAATTCATTGGATGAGTTATAATGATGTAGGATGATGTTGATTTGAGATTGAATTGGATTTAATTTTGAATTGGATAAAAATCCCTAAATTCTATATGTTGGCCGAATTGCTTATTGCCCTAATGACTTGGTATATTTTTGATTTTGTGGCATTGGATGTGTATGAAATCAAATTGGATGGTGATTTGATGTCGATTGTGGGTTCGATTGGATCGAAACCGAATCGGACACAAAATCCCTCCTTGGCCGAGAGCATAAAAGCATGTAAATGGGTTTGATTTTTCAATATGTGTGTTGGACATATAATAATGAATTGAGCATGATTAATTGGACTAATTTAGTGTTTTGTAAATGTTGATTTAGTTGATTAATCATGTAATACACTTTAGGTTAATTGAATATGAAATTGGATTTTGTATATTTAATTAATTGGGCCTAATTTTGGAAATTGGACCTTAATGTTGTATTTGGGCCTATTGGGCTTGATTTTATCAAGTTGGATTTAGGCCAAATGGATTGGATCCAATTGGGCCAAAACCTTAACCATAAAGCCCAAATGCGACTAATGAACCTTTAAAGTTCAATTGGGCCTAATGGGCCAAGATTGATTTATAGGCTTATGGGGTAAATCCCGGATTGGACTTTGGTTATCGGTTTGACCCAAGTTGACCAAAAGTCCACGCCATAAGAAATCAATTAAAAGCCCATTGGACTTTAATTGAATTGACGTTGGACGTTAATCGGTCTTTGAGACGCGTTACGATTAAATTTGGAATTTAAATCGTAAAAGATTTATTAAATAAAGTGTAATGTTTAATTTTGAATTGAATAGTGAATTAGTATTAAATACATGTTAAATTTGATTTAATGATGTAGTTTAATTTAATTCATGAATTCGTACTTTGAGTACTTGTTCGCAAAAACGAGTTTGACTCGAACAAAATCAAATCGTTGTTTGAACATTGGATGATCACTTAATTATCAGACTAATTAATTTGATTAGATTGATTGATAGCATGCTTATGTGTGTGAATACGTGGTTGTGTTGAATGAATAATGTATATCGGATGGATATTAGATGGGTGGGCAATTTTAGAAATTGTTGTAATAAATTCGATTTATTAAATTGGACCTGCGTGTCCAGCCTTATCACCTCTATTCTCTTGTATTCTCTTCTCACATATCCCCTCTATGTATATGAGGTTTCTTTAGAAGTGTAGTGTAACGGGTAGAAGTAATACTAGTGCTAGCTTGAGTGAGAAAGGGAGAGATTTGATCTAGGATCAATGTGTAAAGTATCCATCCGCATATCATTATTATTTATTTTCATACTCGCTTTATTATGTATTTAGAATGCATGTTTAAGGGTGTATGATGATGAGACCTTAACAAAGATAATTAAATTGGTAGCCAATTTGCATGCGAAAAACCCTCGTTCTATATTAAGCGATTATCCTTCCATTGAATGATTCTTGTTCAAGATCCGATTGGCATTGGTTTGTTGGCCAAAGTCAAGACCTTGTCAATTATGGATGTATTTGAATCATGAGGGTTTTGTTCCACATCGGTGTCTTGTCCAAGTTGTGATTTGTTGGCCAAAGTCAAGATCACTTCTTGTCCAACGACATTGATTACGAAACTTTCCTTGTCAATGGGTCCCGTTTAACTGGAATCATTATGTTTGTTGTGCCAAAGCCAAGGCCTAGATGATTCGGAGGATAAGGTTAAGAAAATGTATTAGATACATTGGCATAAGTAATATGTTTAGGACTTGGATGTCCACCTAACCGGATCTAGGAATTGGATTGGATCCAATTGATCTGTGAGATCTACCTAGTTAAATAGCATACAGCTTGTTGGCCAAAGTCAAGGTTGTATGTTATTTAATAGGATCCTAGCCCACTAGGAAACACGGTTTCCCGAGTACTCCACAGAGGGTTAGAGGCTCGACGAAAAATAGTGGGAGGCAAGTATTGAATTTGCAACATTCGTTCGAATACTCGCAAAACGCGCTCATCTATATTTTACTCGTCATATTAATCAAAAGTATTAGTTGGACTAATATTTTATGTTGTTTTAAAAAATATATATAGTTGGACTATATACAAACTCATTCAAATTATAGTTGATTTTATAATTGGATTATAGTAATCAATATAATTGAATTAAAGTGATAGTTGAATATTTAAAATATATAATCCTTGGATTAAATGTTTTAAATGATTTAATTTCATTGGGAATTAATATAGGTTACTTTATTGGATTAAAAT
Source organism: Zanthoxylum bungeanum (assembly GCA_019454045.1). Taxonomy (NCBI): domain Eukaryota; kingdom Viridiplantae; phylum Streptophyta; class Magnoliopsida; order Sapindales; family Rutaceae; genus Zanthoxylum; species Zanthoxylum bungeanum. The sequence continues at coordinate 4,971 of SKCR01004519.1, read as the reverse complement.
AACTTGTTATATCTAAGCCCATAATTAAGCAAATAAGTAGAGCATAAAATCTTTGGAAGATTTATATGATGATGACTTCAGTGCTTAATTAATATACTTATCATAAATCTATCTTTAGATTTAAAAGTATTAAAATGCAATTAATAATTCTTAGAGAATTGATTTGACTATTCTAGTGGAGAGAAGTCAAAGTTTAAAATTGGGCGAGTTGCACAAGGTGCACATCGTTTCGATATTCCGAAACCCAAGGCTTGGCCAAAGGTTTGTGTAATATTGAAAAGATAATTGACATATCCAAAAGTGACTACCATTTGGATATGGAAGACACGAAGGAATTAAAGAAAGGGAGGCTCTAACTTTAAAAATATTTGTCAAAGTTATGTTCACTTCTGGTATTGAAATTAGATTTTAATACTTAGTGTGGTACATAAAATATGTATTGATGTTCAGAATCCGCTATGAGCTGGATACTGACTTCAAGCCGAGATTTCTCTGCAAATCGGAAACAGGACGAAAGTCGCTGTTTCGACCGTAGATACCTAAGTTTAGGAACTACCCTTTGGGTATGTACTTAAATTAGGAACTGTTATAATATAACTAGTTTGACTAGAGACATTATCTCTATATCAGTGGTTAATCCATTTTGGATAAAACCTTTATGTTATAGAACACTAAGTGTTTTATTATATAAAGATGATACTGAGATAAAATACATTAGATGTAAATAACAGAATTTATTTTTGAATATAAGAAAAATCTCAAACATATAAAATGACAAATAAATAGCTCAAATTGATTTGATCAATAGAGACTTATTTGTGGCATTGTTGTCTATGACACAATTAAAGAAGACTCGTATATCCACCCTTTTAAGAGTGGGTACTAGGACTGATTTGACTATTCAAATAAGGTCTGCGAATCTAGTTTATTAGGTAAGGTACCTAAAATACTATTTACTTTGTAATAGTAAAAGTGCCACCGATCTGTTAGCCATATTCATGGTGAAGTAAGTGGGCCCATATCTAGCTGGGCTAGATGTGAACATGAATATTTCGTGACCTTAACAGATGTAGCATCACGTTATGGTTTTGTGTCTCTTTTGAAGAATACAAATCAGAAACTTTAGAGTTTCGACACGAAGTAGACAAACAGATCGGCTATAGTATTATGCCGCTACGGTAAGACCGTATTGGAAAATACTTAAGCAGTAAGTTTCATATGTATATGAAAGAGTACGGTGTTCTTTCATATGAGGACTCCTCCCGAGACACGTCAGTTAGACGGTGTGTCCAACTAAAAACGAATTTTGTTGGACATGATAAGGTTTATCACGAGTCGCTTTGAGCTATTGTTTCCTTCAATAGGATATGTATTAACAGTGCAAAACTTATTTAGAATAAGGTTCCATGAAAATCTGTTTGACAGATGTCATATAGGATATGAACAGGGAAGAAACGGGGTTTCTCATTCCTGATAATTTGGGTATGCCAGGCATGACGTTTGGATGATACCAAACTTAAAGACCCAAATTGGATAAGTGCCAATATAGGTTTTCCTAAGGGAAACCTTAAGTATAGTACTTGTAAATCTCACATGAGAACAATGTGATTGTTGCTCACCATGCGGTTTTTCCTGAGAGGAATACCGATATGCAGTGGTCAGTGGGAGGATAGTGATACTCGATGAAAATCGGAGTGATACTGTTCTAGGCACGAAGTCCGTAATGGAACACAAACAGTTCATCAATGATGAATCTATACCATTAATCTTCAAATACACAAGAACTTCGTAGATCGGATAGAGTCAGAAAACAACCTAGGGTATGGTTTCTGATCTAACCTCATAAAGATGTCAATCTTGTGAAGGTATATCCACCGACTACGTTTTGAGGAAGTGATACGAGGTATCGGCTCCCTGTCATGGCAAAGTGCCATGAGTCCGAAATGGATTCCATGTATAACAACTATTTTGGATACTAGTTGTACCACAAGGCATTGTGCCCATTGGTACATTAAACGTCTTCAAGGAAGACATACATGGATGGCAACATACCAACGTACAAAGCTAGGCTTTTGACGAAAAAGGTATCGTTATCAACATTGTGTTAATAACGGTTCAACCTTTTACCTGTTGCCATGGTAAATCCATTTTGAAGATGCTTGTTGATAACTGTATATTTCATTTATGAAATATGTCAGTTACAAATCAAAATCGCTTTCCTGAAAAGGAAACCTTTTGGAGAATGTTTATAACATTCTGACGATTTTGTATAACCGACAAACAAGGTTTGCGGATTATTCATTCCATGTTTGGATTAAGCAAGCATAAGGTTCTTGGAACTGACGTTTTGAAATAATCATAATGGTTTATGATTTAACTCAAAACGAAATAATTCTTGTGTATATAAGGAGGTTAGTGGAGAGAGCGCACTGACAGTGAAATTCCCATAAAACAATTGGTGAAAGCTTGGTTTTCATAGATATTCTTTCAATAGAAATTCTCCGTAGAATTCTGGGGGTAACAACAACCTTTATTCAAGGAATAAAGATCTACTGGGATAGATTTGGTGTGTTAACATCACTCTCTCTGGGAAATTGTACATTTAAAATGTACTTGTATTGGTGTCTCATACGCTTCGAGCATATGGAGTCACAATCGGGTCAATCCAAGTGATAGTCACTGGATTGAAGTTAAGAACATCTGTTAGTATCTCTGAGAACTAAAGATGCTATCTTTTACTATAGAGAAGGAGAACTTGAAGTGACTGGGATCACTGCAGCAAGTTTCCAAACGATTAAATACTACGGTACTGTAAAGTTTGAATAACGGGACAGTGAGCTGGAAATCTTCCAAGCAAGATAACTGTTGCCGAATAAACAACAAACGCGGATTATTGCTGCAGCTAAGGCAGCAATAGAAGTCTTTTGGATTGCAATAAATCAATTAGATTAGATATAGTTTTTAGCAGCTGAGCTAGGCGTCAGCACAAGCTAAGGAATTAAAGGTCTCATCGACGATCCAGATATATACTTCTATATCATCGATTCGTTCGGATCATACATCGTGGCGATGTGATGATCGTATAAATCGCGTCAAACGATAATCAAACAAATCCGCTGACGAAAACCTTTCTCAGCAATTTGAGCGAACCATACATAGTTCGGGTGTTGGACACTTGAGTGACTCACTATGTGCCAAGTGGGAGATTGTTGGATATATGACCCATAGCGTCACTATTTGCACAGATCATTGTGTTGTTGTAGCAAATTAACTATGTAATAAGGAAATTGCACTCTCATCATTTGTGATTAGATCACCATAGATATATAAATGAAGAGAGGTCCATATGATTAGTTCCTGGATTGAATGATATGAGACAGTATCAGTCCACGAAGGATTAATCATTAAATATCCCTAGCCGTATATTATCGAGACTGGACATCGATAATGCGGAATAGGCTAGTATTGCACTTGTGTGCGTTGTGAGGGCACAACGGCATAGTTCTCATATATATAAGTGTTGATACTTATGCAAGTGCGATAGGAGGTCGTGTTTCACCGATGGTAAGGGGAAACAGCTTCGCTCTGGATAGACCCCTCGGCCCCATTGGTATTATGACTATGTGTCTATGGGAGGCCGAAATCAAGGTAGGTGTGTATAGTCTTAACTGAGACTTGCATCGCTAATACTTACGATAATCGATAAACTTTGTTTTGGTGGTAGGGGACTTTAACAGGTTCTGAGTACCCACTTCTGGGTTTATCAGAGAGTCGTTAGAGTATTGGGTGTGATGTCAAGAAGGAAGTGTCACTTCAGTCATATTGGAGTTGATGTCACGCATGATACGGTACTAGTGCTCTGAGTGTTGCGCAACCAATCGGGATATTGTGACCAGGTCATGTATATCCGATTATAGAGACTATGTTACCAGACATCCGATATGTGCTTCGGACGGGGAAGACACTTATCCACCCAACCCTAGCACGTGATTATCCGATACTGGACCGATATGCACAATACAATCGTATACTACGCTTGATACAGATCTTAATATTCTTAAATGGATTTGTCCGGAGAATTGGGTAGACTTGGTGCTTTGCTAGGAGTCGACCTTGTCTCGTAAATCGATAGAACGTAGTACTTGGTACGTACGTGATTCTGATACTCCGACGACCGTATTTACTGCCATATATATCCGAAGATCTCATGGGTCGCCTTCCCGATAATCCACCGATGACGCACAACTCGCACTCTTGAATAATCTGGGATTATAATAGAAGAGAGAGAAAATTAATCTAGGATTAATTACAGAGATATTTTATCTAGGATAAAATATCGTCTAGAGAGAGATAACGATTAATTTGGAATTAATCGGTAACTTAATATATTCGATATATCAAACGAAATTAGATTTCGACGCGGAATTAAAATTAGATTTAATTCGGGCGAACGAAATAATTTAGAATTAATTCATTAGCGACGTGAATAGTGAATTCGCTAGGCGTAATCATTTAATTACGACGCGACGGAAAATCGTAATTAGGAATTAACGAACCCGAGCCCGAGTGTGATTGCGAGCGCATTCGTATTTCGAATTCGAATGCGGCGACGCAAGTCACATCAAGCGTCAAATCAATCGTCACATCAAGAGTCAAATCAAAAGTCACTTTGAGTGATTGATTGATTTGATTAATGGATTGAGTGAAAGACACTCAACATGTCACTTTATTAAAGTTGATATGACTTGATGGACATTGATATTGGAGGGTGGAACACTCAAGCTTATTACATTCAATTTATTTGACTTTTTAAGAGTTAAAATGAATTGGTAAATCATTTAATATTTTTTGAAAATATATAAACAAATGATTTACAACTTTTGTGATAACTCAACACATTTTCTTTCTCTCTCATTTTGCTCCTTCTCTCACGCCAAAAAACAGCATATTTGGATTGGTTTGGAACAGAAA
>SKCR01004518.1:0-26241 GCA_019454045.1 Zanthoxylum bungeanum | reverse complement strand
AATAATAATTTACTTTTTTTACTTTTACAGTTTTTACTATTCAACCATGAATAGGTAACTTCCCCCTGCTAGGGTGAAAGGTAATTCTTTTACTATTGCTATTTAGATTAATCTCCCTTAAATATATATATTCACTATTTAAAATTTTACTTAAAAAGGATACCGCCAGATTGGTCGGTTGGTAATTCATTTTAATCTGGTTTAAACCTGACTAATCAAGGATACCGCCAGATTGGTCGGTTGGTAATTAAATTTTCTTACCGCCTATATGGCAGGTTTATTTTGGTTCCGCATTTATGACTGGTTAGACTTAATTTGACTTAATCATGTTACCGCCTATATGGCTGGTTGGTAAAATAATCACAAGTTAATATATTATATTAATGAGATATCTAAATAGTAAATAGTAAAAGTTGATCCTTTTACCTTAGCATTTTATTTTATTGTAATTTACTTTTCACTTTTCACTTTACTTTACCGCAATTACTTTTCAGCATTTTTACTTTATGTCTTTTACTTTCAAGTTTTTACTAGCCCTAGTTATGTGTTGTAACTAAATTAGTTTTCTGGTTGTGATGACTTTTAATATCACCGGTTTATAAGGGGTTATTTTATAGTTGGGGTAATTTACAGTTTACTTATTAAGTCTTAAGCTTCAATGCGTCTTGTTAATTGGCCACTAATAAGATTGATCTGGTAAATCTAAAATAAACTTGACAAAGGAATTTTAGGTTTCAGTCTTTAAACTTAATAGCCCACGATCTTCCTTGAGGATAGATAAATCTTTAATAGATTTCCTTACATGATAGACATATACCTGTCGGGCGGGGAAGCCATAATTGGAACTTAAACTTAATGAATCCAGATAATTTGGTTGACATAGACATATGGTTCAATGGGTTAAACTGGTATTTGCGTCTGACTGTCGACAGAGGCTTTCGCATAATTTAGTGTTCCAGGTTAGTAAACCGATTTATTACACAAACATGAAATAACCATTTCATCTTTTAAAAGATATTAGAAGATTCATAACCCTAAATAGTTTTTAATATTGAATTTTCTTAAACCGACCTTCGTGTAATTTTATTTACTTGTTTTTTTAAATTTAGAATCATCACCATTTCAAATCAATCAATCAACCTGTTAGATACTAGTAATCATTTGACCTCATAAATTAATAGATTAGGTATTAAGTCCTCGTGGGATCGATACTTTTTATACTACTTGAACGATACGTGCGCTTGCGTTATACATGTGTGTTTACGCCGGTCAAATGGCCCCTGTAGAACTTAGGGAGTTGAAAGCGCAGTTATATGACTTGCTGGATAAGGGCTTTATTCGCCCCAGCGTGTCCCCGTGGGGTGCTCTGGTGTTGTTTGTGAGGAAGAATGATGGGACACTGCGACTATGCATAGATTATCGGCAACTGAATAAGGTGACGATCAAGAACAAATATCCACTGCCAATGATTGATGATCTATTTGATCATTTACAGTGGGTGCAGTGTTTCTCCAAAATCGATCTACACTTGGGTTTTCATCAATTGAAGATAGGGAGAGTGATGTCCCGAAGATGGCTTTTCGAACCAGATACGGGCATTACGAGTTTTTAGTAATGTCATTTGGTTTGACCAATACCCCTGCAGCATTTATGGATTTGATGAAAAGGTTTTTAGACCTTTCCTAGATTGGTTCGAGATAGTCTTTATTGATGATATCATTGTGTATTCACGTAATGAGCATGAGCATGCGAAGAATTTGCATCAGGTGCTGCAGACACTGAGAGAACAAAATTTTTATGCTAAGCTCTCGAAGTGTGAATTTTGGTTGACTAGTGTGGTATTTTTTGGGCATGTGGTGTCCAAGGAAGAAATTGGGGTAGATTCCCAGAAGATTGAGGCTATTCCGAATTAGCATCGACCAAAAAGCGTAACGGAGATTCATAGCTTCTTGGGATTAGCGGGGTACTATATGAGGTTCGTAGAGAATTTTTCCAGAATAGATGCTCCATTAATGAGGCTGACTCAAAAGAATGTGAAGTTTGAATGGTCTGATGCTTGTGAGAAGAGTTTTCAGGAACTCAAACGCTGATTGACTACTGCTCATATTCTTGCACTACTAGCAGGGTCGGGAGGATTTACAGTGTACTGTGACGCTTCCAGAGTGGGTTTTGGCTGTGTATTGATGTAGTGGGGGAAAGTGATTACTTATGCTTCCAGACAATTGAAGCCTCATGATGAAAATTATCCCACTCATGACTTGGAAATGGCTGCAATAATATTTTCTCTGAAGATATGGCGGCATTATTTTTACGGTGAAAGGTTTGAAATTTTCACATATCACAAAAGCCTTAAGTATATCCAGAGCCAAAAGGAGTTTAATTTGAGGCAGATGAGATAGGTGGAGTTGTTGAAAGACTATGATTGCTCCATTGAATACCATCCGGGCAAAGTTAATGTTGTCACAGATGCCTTAAGTAGGAAGTCTATTGGAAGCTTGGCTTATTTGCCAATTGAGATGGCGCCCAGTAGAACAGATGTAGAGTTGTATGTTGGATGGAGTGAACTTCCAAGTGATGACACAAGGTGGATTGTTGGCGCAGATTCAAGTTAAATCCACCCTCGTTGATGAAATCAGATTTGCACAAGAATCGGATCCTGAGGTGCAAGGATTATATGTCGATTACAGTAAGGTACTGGAGGATGAGTATTATTTAGACGGTGAAAATCTCATCAGGAAACAGAATAGAATTCTTGTTCCTCCAGTTCCAGAATTGAAACGCTCGATATTAGAGAAGGGCCATACTTCATCTACACTATGCATCATGGTATCACCAAGATATATCACAACCTTAAAGATCTGTATTGGTGGGATGGCATGAAAAGGATGTGGCTGAATTTGTCATAAGGTATCTCACTTGTCAGCAGGTTAAAGCTGAACATCAGAGACCAGTAGGGAAGTTGTAGAGTTTAGACATTCCGGAGTGGAAGTGGGAGAAGATCACTATGGACTTTGTCGTTGGGCTTCCCCGTACCTCGAAAGGGTGTGATTCTATATGGGTAATTGTAGATAGATTAACCAAATCTGCACATTTTCTTCTAGTTAAGACTAGTTTCACAGCAGCCAAGTATGTTAAACTGTACCTGGATGAGATAGTGTCGTTGTATAGAGTACCTATCTCAATTGTCTCTGATCGAGGTCCTCAGTTACCTCTAAGTTTTGGCAATCATTTCAGGAGGCTTTGGGTTCACAATTACGCTTTAGCACAGCCTTTCATCCTCAGACGGATGGTCAGTCAGAGCGCACCATACAGACTTTAGAAGACATGCTTCGGGCTTGTGTAATTGAGTTTAAGGGTAATTAGGACCAGTATCTGCCACTTATAGAATTTGCTTATAATAATAGTTATCAACAAGTATTCAAATGACACCATTCGAGGCTTTGTATGGACGAAAGTGCAGATCACCAGATAGATGGTTTGGAAGTCGGGAGTATAAGTGATTAGGACCGGATTTGGTACAAGATGCCGGGAAAAAGTAAAGTTGATCAGGGAAAGTTATCATTTGTGGAAGAGACAAATAAGCTACGATCTCGATGGTTCCTTCAACCAAGGTGATTTGGCAACATCACAAGGAACAAAAGGCTACTTGGGAACCAGAAGAAGCCATGAGAGAGCAATATCCCCAACTTTTCGCGGATGAATGTACACACCACATCCTTAAACATTTTGATTCGAGGACGAATCATTTTAAGGGGGAGAATTTGTAATGACCCTAAATATTTTAGTTCGGCTAGGGACGCAGAGGATTTTCTTTCCCGGGTTAGTAAATAATTTCCGGATCGACTAGAAACAACGAACATTTACCTAATTGTAGGTGCAACTTTGTTTTGTTTTTTTTTATTAAGGCCCAACTAAATTAAAGAGAAATTAAGAAAGAAGCCCAAGGCCCAACAACTAACAAGCATAATTACCTAGATTTTTCTAGAAATTGACTAAGTAAATAAAAAAAAAGGAAATGCTCTCATTTCTTTGGTTTTTCCGTGAGAGTGCGAGAGAAGATGGAGCTTGCAAATTTTCTTGGCAAAGACTTGAAGCTTAACAAGAGTATTTCATCCAAATAAACCCTAAAAGAAGATAAATGAGATCATGGTGTATTGTTAAGGAAGAAAGAAGTTGAAATAAGGTAAGGTTACTTGACCCAAATTTGGTGTTTTGAATTTTGATAGTTGGATGAGTGAAGTGTGTTGTGGACTCAATGATAATGTAGTTTGGGTGGTTTTGTATGAAGGAATTAATGTATGGGGAACTTTTCATGTCTTGTTTTAATTAAATTAATAGGAAAGAATGATAGAATTTTGGTGAAGATGAGAGGTTGGGAGTGTAATTTGATGATTATGATGTGTTAAAGATGTATGATTTGTTTGGGATTGTGTGGGAATGGATTTGGGGGATAACCATGGAGAAGCAAAAATCTGGTCCTGAAATTGGCGTCGTGTCGTGAAGCAAACGAGGCAGAGACGAGCATTTGATTAACACGAGCGCGTCGCGACGCAGATGGGATCAGTGTCACGATGCAAACCTAAAAATCAAATTTTTTTCAGAAGTCGCAACACGTAACTAAGGGTCTGAATTTTATTTTACATTTTATTTAAGGAATAGAAAATGTTCTAAAGGAGTAATCCAACTAGGTTAAGGAACTTATTTTGATTTCGAATCGTATTTTATAACTTATGATTCTAACTCAGTGTATTCCATATAGATACTCATCAGGAGCCACGTTAACCCCCATGGACGTGAAGGGAACTTGACCGGACTTCAAATCTGTGAGTGGAGATTCATTTTTCTTATGAATTGATTTATATTACTCGTTTTTTATTAAGATTTGTTTCAAGACTTATTTTTAAGGCTTTAGGGCGTTAGCCTTATTAAATTATCAACTAATTTTTATGTAAGGTTTGATTTGAAAGTCTTAAAGTTTAAAAGCAATACTTTTATGTTTTTCGAGGCATATGGGAAAAACCCACCTCAGCTCTTACTTATGGAATTGATGGACAGAGATCGTGTGCACATGTAGTTCAGGGCTAAGGGGACAGCAATACGTAATGCCCATAGACCCTAGTTTCAGAGTCAGGTAGTAGCATGGATCAGCATTACCGGCTCTTGTTCAATGGCTTGGGGGACGACGATACGTAATGCCCCAAGACCACTAGTTAGGCGTATGAGGGGACGACGATACGTAACGTCCCCCGTGTGTCAAGTTCTCCACAGTACCAGAGATTTTCTTCATAGAAAGTTTTCAGAAAAGGCTTTTCCTCAAATTAAAGAAAAGAATCAATTTTCAAACAAAGTTTTCAAAAGCATTTTAAGAATAAATGATTTTACTCTGATTTACTGATTCAGTTTCTTATTTTGTAGCTCCACTCACTGAGATCCTCAGGACTCACCCTCCACCACTTCCCAGTTCTTTTGCAGGATTCGTCTTTTGGTAAGCCATGTGCTACTTTTGGAGACCTAGTTCGAGGACAAGTGTTATGCTGCAGTCACTAGTCAATGGGTCCACTTTTTCAGATCTATATTCATATAGAATTTAGATCTCTTGGATGTCATTTTGTCATATCATAGACATGTATTTGATGATATACATATATTATATATACTTTATATACTCTCAGATATGTATATATGCATATATTTTGTTTCTTGATCTCGCATTTAAGTTTATTTTGGTTATTAAATTACAAGTGTGATTGAGTAAAACATTGCATAGCATTAAGATAAGAGAAATTGTTCTAGTGCATGAGTTAGAGGCTTAAGCGACAGTGGGGTCTGTTGCTTGCCGGTAACATTCGCGTATTGGGGATGTTACTGTTGGACAGTTATGACCCATAGCGTCACTATTTGTACAGATCATGGTGTTGTTGTACAAATTAACTATGTGACAAAGGAAATTGCTCTTTTATCATTTGTGATTAGATCACCAAGATGTATAAATGATGAAAGGTTCCATATGATTAGTTCCTGGATTGAGATGATATGAGACAGTATCAATCCACGAAGGTTTAATCATTAAATATCCCTAGTCAGAGTATTATCGAGATTGGACATCGATAATGCAAAAAAAACTAGTATTACACTTGTGCGCGCTGTGAGGGCATAACGGCATAGTTCTCATATATTTGGGTATAGGATACTCATGAAAGTGTAGTAGGAGGTTGTGTTTTACCGATGGTACGGAAAATAGCTTCGCTCTGGATAGACCCCTCGAAATTCCATTGGTAGTATTACTATATGTCTATGGAAGTCCGAATCAGGGTAGGTGTATTTGGTCTTAACCTGAGACTTGCACCGCTAATACTTGCGACAATCAATATACTTGGTTTTGGTCATCCAGGGCTTTAACAGGTTCTGTGTACACCTCTTCTGGGTATATTGAGAATCGTAGTGTATTGGGTGTGATGTCGAGATGGAAGTATCACTCCAGTAATAGTGGATATGATGATCACGTAGGATACGGAACTCGTTCTCTTATATGTTGTAGCTTTCGGGATATTATGACTAGGTCATGTTTATCCGATTATAGAGACTAGTTATCAGAGATCCGATATATGCTTCGTACGGGGCAGACACATTTCCAGTCCTAGGCCTTGCACGTGACATCCGATGCTGGATTGAAATATGCAATACTATGTATACTACGCCTGATACAGATCACATATTCCTGTAAGGATATTTCTGGAGAATTGGGTAGGCATGGCGCTTTGCTAGAAGCCAACCTTGTCTTGTAAATCGGTACAAACGTAGTACTAGGTACTTACGTGTTTGGATAGTCCGACGATCGGATTACTGCCAACATATTCGGGGATCTCATGGGTCGCTTCCCGAAGATTCACCGATGACGTATGACTCGCACTTTATTAATCTGGGATTAATTAATAAGAGAGAGAATTAATCTGGGATTAATTACGGAGATATTTTATCTGGGATAAAATATTATATTAAAGAGAGAGAATAATTAATTTGGAATTAATCGATAAAATAATATATTCGATATATTATACGAAATTGGATTTCGACGCGAAATTAAAATTAGATTTTAATTCGGGCAAACGAGTTAATTTAGAATTAATTCGTTAGCGACGTGAATAGTAATTTTGCTAGGTAAAGTTATTTAATTAAATTAGATTTATTACGTCACAACGGAAAATTCGTTAATTTGGAATTAGCGAACCCGAGCCTGAGAGTGTTTGCGGGCGCACTCACATTGAATTTAAGTACGGCCCACTAGTCACATCACACGTCACATCACTCATCATTCAAGTGATGGATGTCTTGTCACTTTGAGTGATTGACAACCAATCACTATTCATGAGTGATGTGAGTTGTTGGAAGGAATTAATTGCCAAATTTTTGGCTCCAAAATTGGTTGACTTTTGGAAAGGCTATTACAACTTTTTGGATTTGATTTTTGGTATTAGTTTTGGAAATTAAATAAACCAAAAACACATTATTTTTTCCTTCCATCTCTCTCTCCCTTTACACGGTTTGGAACTATTTCCCTCTCTCCCTCTCTTGGCTTTGAAGCCTTTTCTTTCTTCCATGGCCGATTGGATCAAGGATGAAGATGGTGATTTTTGTGGCAAAAATCACCAAGAGCTAGCACTCAAAATAGGACATACAAAGGTGATAGGGAACTAATTTCGTGAGCATGGAATACACATCACAAAGCTTGGAGCTTGTGACATCCATGGTCGAAAATGGAGGAGCATAAATGGAGCTTACTGCCGAGAACCTTGGAGGGAAAAACTTGAAGTTTTTGTTGTTCCTCGCGTCGCTCAACCGCTCAATGTAAGTATTCTGTAACTTCCTTTGATGTATTCATACTTGTTTCTTGCTTGATAATGATCCTTGGGACCTTAGAGAAACCCAACAGTTACATCTATGTACTGTCTAAGCTAATTTGGAACAATCAATCCTAAAATATACGATTTCACCCTCAGGTTATCATCCTTTCAATTTTCAAATGTCTCCCACTCTTCAGGAATGGAATCATGATCGATTTTTACATGTAATGGATTGAGCGTCAGATAGCTCAATCGCTCTAACTCCAAGACAAGGCGAATGTTCATTTTACACTCAAAGTAGTTTTCAACTCCTTTTAATTTATTGGAACCCATAAGTCGTGCTAATGGATTTGCGTCAGCCATCTACAAGACAATAATAAAAAATAGCAAAATATTTTTATATTAATATAAAAATACTAATACAATTATGGATTTTAAATCTGTTAGTGCCCCCACTACTTTACGTAATTTTGTAATCTCCCTTAACAGAAAAATAGAAATTTTATAATCAAATTTCATAACGGGAAGTGGATCCCATGACATTTACTCCAGCCTCATAATAAGGATGGTCTTAGCCTTCATAGATCCATTAGGTAGACCTTATAGGTCAATCACATCCATGTGACTCCTAGATTTGGTCATGAATTGTTTCTTATCCTCATAATAATGACGGTATTGGATTAAGACGTATTCTAGAAGTATACTTGTCAATATGCACTAATGAGCCTTGTAACTACACCCTCACAATGATGACGGTATTAGGTGACTACGTCAACTCATCACGATGTATCTAATATTTTACCGGAGCGACCTAAGTTCCGACCACTTATACTCTCACAATAATGATGGTATTGGGCATAAGTAATAAGAACTCATTTATCTTTGTATTGACAAGAAGAATCATCCTATAATACTATAATATTTTTAATACTATCACTTAAAATAAAACAATGACCTAATAATGAGAGATTTATGACAATCAAGTCATTAACATGCTTGGGTCAAACTAATAATTTTAACTTAAAACATGCACTGCATATCTAATATGACTTATGCATACTTAAATTAAAATTATATAGGTGTAGATTCAAATACATGTCAAACATATAACAACATGACTTTCTATTTAGAACGTGTTATGTGGTTAAGACCTACTATGATACCATTTTATTGGGGTGGATAATGAATCCCTAAGGTCAAATCGGAGCCCCACACAGTGGAAACAGATCTAACTCATGTATAAAGAGCATGAGTGAATTTTTAAATAATAAAATGGAATATTATATTCCATTACGAGTCCATAGAAATAATGTGGGATGAATCAACAACTATTTTTTACCAAAGAGTTGATAATTAGGGTTTTTAACCTAATACATTTTCAATCTTTTTGAAAGAATTCCAAAACACCCAAAATCTAATTTTTTTTTTCTTTAAAATCAAAACCAACATCAACACATTTTAAAATTAAAATTATGCTTTTCAAAAATATCAAATATTTTACAAATGGCTCATCTACAGTACCCCAGGGGTATTTGATACTATTGGCTCAAACATGTAACTTTTATCATTAAACATGCAACTTAAACCATTAAACATGCAAACTCTGCCAATAAACATGAAACTTTTCAAAACATGAAATTAATTGCATGTTTATTAGTAGAGTTTGCATATTTATTAGTAGAGTTTGCATGTTTAATGCTTAATTAACATGTTTATACCCAATGGTATTTGATACCCTTGGCGTAACATGGTAGTGGCCTTTTTAACATAAATTTATTCAAAATACATACATGCGTAAATTTTTGAATCTAAAATACAAACCATATACGAATACCAAAAAGAACTAACCAATGAACAATTCTGAATCACTTAAATGTGGTCAAGTGATTAAAGAATGGTAGCCATAACTCCAAGTTTTTATCTAGAGTTCAAAACTCCAATTTTGTGTTTCATGTCCAACATGTACAAAATTTGACCCAATCACAAGTATATTGTGTTTATGCTTCAAAAATATCTATACACAATTCATTAACCTAATTTCAACTTTAAGATATGTTATTATGTATTAAATACATAATACATCACTATATGATTTACTAATGATATCAAATCATTAATAAAAACATAAGTTATTAGAGTACATCAAACTTACCTAGCAAACTTGAACCAAAGATCTAATCTTCTTCTCCTTGTTGAAAAATTTGGAGAACTTCCAAAATTTCTGTCACAAATATTTTCTTTAGGTTAACTTCTTCTAAAGCCCTAATCAAAAAAATTGCTCAAGCTTTCCTTTTATAATCAAGCTTATATATTTTTTAATTAATAAAATTCTAATCATATTTTAGGTGGGCTTAATACAATTTTTCTAAATATACATATTAGGTGTAACTAATTAACTTTGTCTACCACTTTATTAATCCAAAGACTAACCATTTGATTAATCCAATTAAACCAAACCAAATATACATATTATTTCTTATTTTGTAATTACCAAAATATCTTCTAATTGTAGAGATATTCATGAAATTATAAAAAAAGGCCCATGTGTGATTATTAATTTGGATTAATCCAATTAATCACAATTGGTCTAGTAAACAATTAATATGGTCCAATAATACTTAATTAATTTGATTGATAATTATAATATCAAATATTGTTTATTATGAAACATTATCAGCTATCCAAGTGCTTAACGGGTACACTTCATATTGTGGAACCCTATAAGTTCACACACATTCGTCATATAAGACTAGCTTATATGTAAGCAATTCGGCCACCTCTGAATTTGCAAAGAACATGAACGACCTTTCTGAACTATACAAGTGGAGGTCATCATATATGTTTAACAATCCTTCAATCGTAGGCTATCCAAATTGTGCTTAGGAAACATAGATTATACCGTCAAGTTTCCAAGACACATATCTCATATTGTCGAAATATCCATAATTATTTACAACTAATCAGAATACTATTTCTGATGTTGATGCAATCAACCCTAGGTGATCGGCTTTGGCCAAAGTCTTAAGAATTATGACTCACTAACATAGATACTTTAACCCCTTATGGTACACATACATGCCGGCGGATCCTATCTTGATACACACGTGATTACCCAGTGCATCGGTCCACACCCAACAAACATCTAATGGTTAGACCATGAAAAGTCTCTGACATACATGGCATCAAAGTTGGAGGATCACATACAAAATCAATGCTATCCAATAGTCAAAGGATCACAAATGCTACTCGACTCGAGGAGATTCCTATTGATAGTGGTGTGTACTTCAAACTATCAGGGTAGGTGTATTTGGTCTTAACTTGAGACTTGCAACACTAATACTTGCGACAATCAGTATACTTTGGTTTTGGTCGTCCAGGGCTTTAATAGGTTCTGTGTACGCCTCTTCTAGGTATACTGAGAATCATAGTGTATTGGGTGTGATGTCAAGATTGAAGTATCACTTCAGTCATATGGGGATGATGATCACGTAGGATACGGAACTGGTACTCTTGTATGCTGCAGCTATCGGGATAATATGACAAGGTCATGATTATCCAATTATAGAAACTAGTTACCAGAGATTCGATATATGCTTCGTACGGGGCAGACACAATTCCAGCCTCAGGCCTAGCATGTGACATTAGATACTGGATCGTAATACGCAATACTACGTATGCTACGCCTGTCAAAGATTATATATTCCTTTAAAGAATATTTTTGGAGAATTGGGTAGGCACGGTGTTTTGCTAGAAGCCAACCATGTCTTGTAAATCAGTAAGAATGTGGTACCTGGTACGCACGTATTCGGATAGTCCGATGACCGTATTTACTGCCAACATATCCATGGATCTCTTGGGTCGCCTCCCAAAGATTCATCGATGATATTTGACTCGAACAGAATTAATCTGGGATTAATTATGAGAGAGAAAATTAATCTGGGATTAATTATCAGAGAAATAATTAATATGGGATTAATTGCGTCGAGAATTTATCTGGGATTAGATTCATCGAGAAGAGAGAACGTGATTAATTTGGAATTAATCGGCAAAATAAATTTAATGGTGAAATTAGATTTTACTATTTAATTTATTTAATTGGGCTAAAATAATATATTAGATATAATTAAATGAAATCGGATTTCAAAGCGGAATTAAAAATAGATTTTAATTCAAGCGAACGATTTAATTTAGAATTAATTCGCAAGTGACTTTCGTAATAATTTTGCTGGGCATTATTATTTAATTAAATTAGATTTAATTACGTCGCGACGGAAAATTCGTTTAATTGGATTAAACGAACTCGGGCCCGAGTGAAGTTGCGTGTTGAGTTAGCCGACTTAAATTCGGAATTTAAAAGTGGTGGGACCCACTTCACTTACTTCAACATGTTAGACATGTGATAGAAGTGGTTAGGCTTAAATCTTGGATTTGATTTGTTGAAAGTAAATTTGACTTTACTTATAACACACTCAAACCAAATCCTATACTCAACATCAATATAAATTAACTTGTTGACTTTGGAAGCTTAGCTTGTTACTATTCACAACATCCTCTCTTCTTCCTTGGTAAAAACCGTGAACCTCAAGCTCTCTCCCATGGATTTTGTTACAAAATTCAAGCATGCTAGCACATTAAGGAGTCAAAGGAAGGTGATAGGGAGACTAATCTGAGAGTTTAGAACTCGATCTCAAGCTCCGAAGCTTCCAACACATCCAACAAAGTAGAAAAAGTTTTGAACTCAATCTGATCAATGTGAGTATTCCGCAACTCCATTTGATTAATTCACACACGAATCACTCTTAGACGATCTTAGCATGTTCTAGGAACACTAACAATGGTATCAGAGCGATCTAAGTTTGATTTGGAATTCTAGGGTTCATGGACTTTAATTTGGGAATTTATGCTTGGAGTATGTATTTTCTTAAATTGATGGTTTGGTTGAGCTTGTATGATGTTCAATTGAATTTGTACATTGTTGGAATTGTGAAAAATTGATAGGATTAATTTTCCCCAATTTGTATGCCTTGGCCGAATACATGACCTAGAGTGCTCATGGTTAATTTTTGGAAATTTAACAATTGGATGTGTAGATGGCATGAAATGTATCTTAGATGTTGATTTAATTAGATTGAAATCAAATTGGATGTTAATTTTATTGCCATTGCCGTGAGCTTTGTAGCATGTTATTAAATTGATTTTGCTTCAATTTGTGTTGGACATGAATTGGAAATGTAGAGCATGATTAATTGAATTAATTAGTGTTTTAGAAGCATTAGATTAATTAATTAATTATTGTAATTACATTTGAATTGAATTAATTTGTAATTTTGAATAATAAGTTAATTTAATTTATTGTATTTGGGCTTAATGGGCTTGGTTGGGCCAAGTTTGGTTTAGGATAATTGGTTGGATCCAATTGGGCCTAAAACTATTTCCATAAAGTCCAAATATAATAATTGGGCCTTTAAAATTTTCATTGGGCCTAAATTGATTTTGGCATAGGGTGATTCCTAATTGGGCCTTGGCATCTTGGGTTTGACCCATAATTGCCAAAGCCCATGCCTTATTAATTAATTGAAAGCCCATTGGACTTTAATTGAATAATATTGGATACTAATTGGGTCTTTGAGACCTGTAAAGATTGGATTTGGAATCCAAGTCTAAAAGGCACTATTGAAAGTGTAATTATTTAATTTGGAATTAAATATGAATTAGTATTGAATACAATTTAAATTGGATTTAAAATTGTAGTACGATATAATTCAAGAATACTTACTTTGAGTATTTATTCTTAAACGAGTTGGACTCGCGCAAATCAAATCGTTGTTTGAACATTGGATGGTCACTAATCAAAGATTAATTAATTGGATTAGATTGATTGATAACATGCTTTGTGTGAATACTTGGATGGATGTATGAATAATGTATATCGGATGGATAATAGATGGGTGAGGGCAATTTTGGAAATTATTGTAATAAATTTAGAATTTATTAAATTGGACATGCGTGTCCAGCCTATTATTTCCTTATCTCATTGTATTTCTCTTCTCACCAATTCCCCTCAATGTTAATGAGGTTTATTTAGAAGTATTATGTAATTGGGTAGAAGTATGAATAGTGCTAGCGGGAGAGAGGAAATAGAGAGATTTGTTCTAGGAACAAAGTTTGTTGTATATCCATCTGAATATCATTATTATTTTATATTCGTGCCTTATTATGCTTTAAGAATGCATGCTTAAGGGTGTATGATGAGACCTAATTAAAGATAATAAATTGGTTGCCAAATCACGACAAAAACCCTCATTTTATATTAAGCGTTTTTTCTTTCATTGAGTGATTCTCTCTCAAGATCCAAGATTGGCATTGGTTTGTTGGCCAAAGTCAAGACCTTTGTCCACCGCGGATGTGTTTGAATCATGAAGGCTTTGCTCCATATCGTACGCCTTGGGCAAGTTGTGATTTGTTGGCCAAAGTCAAGGTCATTTCTTGTTCATCGGCCTCGATTACGAAGCTTTCCCACTGTCAATGGGTCACGCTTAACTGGTTTCATTAAGCTTGTTGAGCCAATGCCAAGGCTTAGTTGATTCAGAGGAAAAAGGTTAGGGAATATATCGGATATATTGGCATATATTGGATATAAGTATCGGACTTGGATGTCCACCTACTGGATCTAGGAATTGGATGGGATCCAATTGATCTTAGAGATCTACCTAGTTAAGTTTCATACAATTTGTTAGCCAAAGTCAAAGTTGTGTGTTATTTAACGGGATCCTAGCCCACTAGGAAACTAGGTTTCCCGAGTACTTCACAAAGGGTTAGAGGCTCGCCGAAAAATAGTGGGAGACAAGTATTAAATTTGCAATTTCGTTTAGATATTTGCCAATACACGCTCATTTCAATTTTCGTCATTAATTATTAATATTCAGTTGTTTTAATTGAACAGTTAGACTGTATTCAAACTACTTCATTTATAGTTGAGTATATAATTGGATTATAGTAATCAATATATTTGAATTTAACCAATCAAATAGTAGTTGATTATATAGTTAGACTATAGAAATCATTATATTCGATTGTACTTGAAATCGTTGATTGGATAGTTGGACTATTGGAATCAAGATAACCGAAAGATTAGCGTTTAAAACATAATCCTGGGTGAAAATGTCTTTAAGCGGCTTCAATTTTCAAATTGGGAATAGAACCTCAGGATAGTCCTGTGAGCCGAGAAATTACTTTATTTGATAGAGCGACCTCTCGGGCCTAAGCCAAGGAGTTGAGTAAATAGTAGAGCATGAGCTTTGGAAGACTCATCGTGATGAAAACTTTAGTGCTCAATCATTTATGCTTGCCGCAAAGACTCCTTAATTTCTTCGTCAGAACTAAGGATTAGATCCTTATAGTATGATATTGAAATTGAAGGATCTTCATAGATCTATTCTTAGATCTTAGAAGTAATAATTGCAATAAAAAAAACTCTTGGAGAGTTAATGGCTATGCTCAATGAGACAGAGCCAAAGCTTGCAGTTGGGGCAAGAAGCATAAGGCACATCTTACTTCGACATCCCAGAAGGCCAAGGCTTGGCCGAATGCTTCTGGGGGTATGAAGAAAAGGGCAAGGCTAAATCGTCACAGTCTTCTAGGAAGACAAATGATATATCCCAAGATGTCTGCCTAAACTGTGGCAAACGGGGTCACTGGAAGCGTGACTTCCGTATGGACAAGGCAGACATGAAGGAAGTGAAGACGGGTAAGGCTCCGACTTCAGGTATGTTTGTTATAAACATGTCCACTGCTGGTTTTAAAATTGGATTTTAGATACTGGATGTGGCATAAATATATGTACTGATGTGCGGGATCTGCTGATTAGCAGGAGACTGGCTTCAGTTGAGATCGACCTATGAGTCGGAAACGGGACGAGAGTCGCTGTTTTGGCTGTGGGAACCTAAGTTTTGGAACTGCCATTTGGGCATGTACTTAAATTAGGAAACTATTATAATGTATCTAGTTTGACTAAGAACATTATCTCTGTATCTAGTTTAACCCGTTGCGGGTATACCTTTATATTCTAGAACACTAAGTGTTTTGTTTATAAAGATGATATTGAGATAAGCACATAATATGTGAATACAGTATTTATATTTAGAATATAAATGAATCTCAAACATATAATATGACAAACAAAAGCTCAAACTTTATAAATCTAATGAGACTTAAAAGTGGCATTGTTGTCTGGGACACATAAACAAGACTCGTATATCCACACTTTCCAAGAGTGGATACTAGGACGGATTTGATTCTAATTCAAATGATGTCTACGGATCTAGTTTATTATGCAAAGTGCCTAAAACACCTTTTACTTGTAAAAGTGCAAGTGCCATCGATCAGTTAGCCCTCGTTAATAGTGACGTACGTGGGCCCATATCTAGCTAGGCTAGAGGTGGATATCAATACTTCGTAACCTTTACGGATGTGGCATCGCGTTACGGTTATATGTATCTTATGAAACACAAGTCAGAAACTTTTAGAGTTTCAACACGAAGTATAAAAACAGACCGGCTAAGTATTAAAACATTACGGTCGGACCGTGATGGATAGTACTTAAACATATAAGTTTCTTGATTACTTGAAAGAGTATGGTATTCTTTCACAGTGGACTCCTCCCGGGACACCTCAATTTGACAGTGTGTCCGAACAGAGAAACCGAACATTGTTGGACATGGTAAGGTTAATGATGAGTTGCTCTGAGCTACCAATTTCCTTCTGAGGATACACATTAAACAGTGCAATACTTATTTTGAATAAGGTTCCATGAAAATCTGTTAGACAGACTTCACATTAGATATGAACAGGAAAGAAACCAGGTTTCTCACTCCTGAAGATTTGGAAATGCTGGGCATATGTTTGGATAATACCAAACTTGAAACCAAATCGGATAAGTGCCTATTTGTAGGTTGTCCTAGGGAAATCGAAGAATAGTACTTATACAACTCACAAGAGAACAATGTAATTGTTGTTATCCATGCGGTTTTCCTAAGAGGAATTCCAATATGCAGTGGTAAGTGAGAGGAAAGGAAAACTCGATGAAAATGGAGTAATACTGTTCCAGGCACAAAGTCCTCACGGAACACCAACAGTTCATCAGGGATGAAACTGTACCAATAATCTTCGAATACACAAGAACAGTGTTGGTCGGAGAGAGTCAGAAAATAACATGGGAGGTATGGGTTTCTGATCTCACCTCATGTAGATATCAATCTTATTGAAGAAGACGAACCGGCTACGTATGAGGAAGTGATACAAGGTATCGACTCCTTTCATGACAAAGTGCCATGAAGTCCGAAATGGATTTCATGTATACCAACTAAGTTTGGACACTGGTTGATGTACCAGAAGGTATTGTGCCTATTAGTACTATATGAGTCTTCAAGGAAGACATACATGGATGACAACATACAAATGTACATAGCTAGGCTTGTACAGAAAGGGGAACGTTAACGATATAGTGTCGACTACGACGAAACTTTTTCACTTGTTGCCATGATTAAATCCATTTGGATAATGCTTGCTAATATTGCATATTTCATTTATGAAATATGGCACATGGATGTCAAAACCGCTTTCCTTAACGGAAACCTTTTGGAGGATGTTTATCAACATCTTAACGGTTTTGTCGTACCAAAACAAGCAAACAGGGTTTGCAAGTTAAATCGATCCATTTATGGATTAAAGAAAGCATTGCGTTCTTGGAACTAGCATTTTTATGTAATCATAATGGTATATGATTTAATTCAAAACAAATATGATTCTTGTGTATATAATAAGGTTAGTGGGAGCGCACTGACAATAAATGTCCTATAAGTTGATGATGTATTGCTTCTTAGCAATAACATTCCCATAATATAATCGGTGAAAGCTTGGCTTTCAATAAAATTCTCCATGGAATACCTGGGAGAAGCAAGCTTTATTCTAGGAATAAGGATCTATTGGGATAGATCTAGGAAGCTGCTGACAACCCTCCCAGAGTTCGTACATTTTTGAAATGTATGTGACCTGTTGTCTCATATGCTTTGAGCATATGTAGACGCTATAAGGCCAATCCAGGTGATGGTCACTGGATTAATCTAAAGAACATCCTTGAGTATCTTGGACGAACTAAGGATACTTTCTAGAAATATAAGGAAATGAGAAATTGAGGTGACTAGGTTCACCGCTGCAAGTTTCCAAACCGACAAAGACGACTTTAAGTAATGATAAGGGTACATATTAAGTTTGAATAATGGAACAGTGAGCTGGAAATCTTCCAAGCAAGATATTGTTGCCGAATAAATAACAAAAGCGGAACATTGCTACAGCAAAAAAAGCATTTTGGATCTATATAATCCTAATTGGATTAGGTATAGTTCTGTTAGCAGCTGAGCTAGGCTACAGCACAGGCTAAAGAATTTTGGTCTCATCAATGATCCAAGTATATGCTTCGACTATTTCATCTTATTCATCAGATCATACATCGTGGCGATGTGATGATCGAACAAAACGCATCTGATGATAACATTGCACTTCCGCTGACAAAAGATGTTTCTCAACAGAAGTTTGAGCGAACTTTACATAGTTCAGGTGCAAGACACTTGAGTGATTGGCTATAGGCCAAGTGGGAGATTGTTGGACAATTATGACCCATAGCAACACTATTTGTATAGAACATGGTGTTGTTGTACAAATTAACTATGTGACAAAGGAAATTGCTTTTTTATCATTTGTAATTGGATTACCGAGATACATAAATGATAAAAGTCCATATGATTAGTACCGGATTAATAAGATATAAGACAATATTAATCCACTAAGGTTTAATCATTAAATATTCCTAGTCGTAGTATTATCGAGACTGAACATCGATAATGTGGAATAGACTAGTATTACACTTGTGCGCGTTATGGAAGCGCAACGGCATAGTTCTCGTATATTTGGGTATCGGATACTCATGCAAGTGTAATAAGAGGTTCTGTTTACTGATGGTACAGAAATAGCTTCGCTCTGGATAGACCCCTCGGAATCCCATTGGTAGTATGACTATGTGTCTATAGGAATCCGAATCAGGGTAGGTGTATTTGGTCTTAACCTGAGACTTGCATCGCTAATACTTGCGACAATCAGTATAATTTGGTTTTGGTCATCGGGGGCTTTAACAGGTTCTGTGTACGCCTCTTCTGGGTATACTGAGAATCGTAGTGTATTGGGTGTGGTGTCAAGATAGAAGTATAACTTCAGTCATATGGAGATGATGATCACGCATGATACGGAACTGGTACTCTTGTATGTTGCAGCTATCGGGATAATATGACAAGGTCATGATTATCCGATTATAGAGACTAGTTACCAGAGATCTGATATATGCTTTGTACGGGGCAGACACAATTCCAGCCCCAGGCCTAGCATGTGACATTAGATACTGGATCGTAATACACAATACTACGTATGCTACGCCTGACAAACATTATATATTCCTTTAAAGAATATTTCTGGAGAATTGGGTAGGCACGGTGTTTTGCTAGAAACCAACCATGTCTTGTAAATCGGTAATAACGTGGTACCCGGTACGCATGTATTTGGATAGTCCGATGACCGTATTTACTACCAACATATCCAGGGATCTCTTGGATCGCCTCCCAAAGATTCATCGATGATATTTGACTCGAACAGAATTAATCTGGGATCAATTATGAGAGAGAGAAAATTAATCTGGGATTAATTATCATAGAAAGAATTAATCTGGGATTAATTGCGTCGAGAATTTATCTGGGATTAAATTCGTCGAGAAGAGAGAACGCGATTAATTAGGAATTAATCGGAAAAATAAATTTACCGGTGAAATTAGATTTTACTATTTAATTTATTTAATTGGGCTAAATAATATATTAGATATAATTAAATGAAATCGGATTTCAAAGCGGAATTAAAATTAGATTTTAATTCAAGCGAACGATTTAATTTAGAATTAATTCGCATGTGACTTTCGTAATAATTTTGCTGGCCATTATTATTTAATTAAATTAGATTTAATTACGTCGTGACGGAAAATTCATTTAATTGGATTAAATGAACCCGGGCCCTAGCGAAGTTGCGTGTTGAGTTAGCTGACTTAAATTCAGAATTTAAAAGTGCTGTGACCCACTTCACTTACATCAACATGTTAGACATGTGATGGAAGTGGTTAGGCTTAAATCTTGGATTTGATTTGTTGAAAGTAAATTTGACTTTACTTTTAACACACTCAAACCAAATCCTATACTCAACATCAATATAAATTAACTTGTTGACTTTGGAAGCTTAGCTTGTTACTATTCACAGCATATTCTCTCTTCTTCCTTAGTAAAAACCGCGAACCTCAAGCTCTCTCCCATGGATTTTGTTTCAAAATTCAAGCATGCTAGCACATTAAGGAGTCAAAAGAAGGTGATAGAGAGACTAATCCGAGAGTTTGGAACTCGATCTCAAGCTCCGAAGCTTCCAACACATCCAATAAAGTAGAAAAAGTTTTGAACTCAATCCGATCAATGTGAGTATTCCGCAACTCCTTTTGATTAATTCACACACGAATCAGTCTTAGGCGATCTTGGCATGTTCTAGGAACACTAACATATATAAGCTTCCATTCCCATGGTTCATTGGGTTAGACCATTGGAACTCCAATTCCAATATACAACCTGTACTAGTCTTCTAGGTTATAGGAATTCCACAGTATTCCAAAACCAACGACTAGGAATATGTATACTTTAAGAATAGTTTATAATAGTAATATTATCCTAATGATGGACCACCAGTACTCAGTATTACTTCGTGACTATTCTATGGTCGGTGTCATTCTCAGCATATATATATATATATTAAAAAAAATAATAAGAGATAATGACACAATAATTACCATTAACAGACTGAAATGAAAATATAGTTATTTAATAACAAATAATAAAATAATATATATTGTACATTATTCGGATTGGCCCTCCAAGCACCAACTTCAATAACATGTATGCATGAGATGCTTAATCAACAACATATACCCTTCCAACCTTATCTCACCCACACACAAGATAAGTCCATATCTGCCATAGGTTTGGCATAGCTCATACACCAACGTGAGGTATACAAGCTCATTCTCCCCTGTGCTAAAGGGTACACCTTGGCTACTTTGGTTCCGTTCCATCGTAAAAAGACAAAGGCCGCTCATTCACAAAAATGACTAAGCCTAATATGAGGATCATGCCATTGTCTAGAAATGATGAATTAGACCCTTAGTATTCTTGGTTATATTGGGATGGGCTTAGAAAGGTTTAGAGATATCCAAATGGGCAAAAATAAGGCGTACATTTTCTGGATGGAAGCCAGTAGGGGCATCAAACTCATATTTTGGCAATTTTGAATCCTAACTAAAAGTTTTTAGGCCCAACACGGTTGCATACAAGGTGACCCATTATCATTTCAAAGCATTTGGCCCAATTATCATGAAATGCAAACTTGTCCCAGTTTAAAAGACCCAACAAGTTTTACATCTCATGCCAAAAGGTTCGAGCTACTTCAAATGATTGGGGGCCCAAACACAAGTATAAGGGAAGGTTCTATAGGATAAAACCTATGGGCTTTTATGTTGGCTTAAGAGAGCATGTCTTAGGCTCTTATCGGTGAATAGTTGCCCACAATTAGATCTCCACACTTAAGGGTTCAATCGACCAAGTAATACACCATTTTTCATACATAAGAACATGAAGGGTTGTCCACAACTAAGTCTCCCCACTCAAAAGTTCAATCGACTAAGTGAACGTACCTCAATACCCAAAGATATTGCCAATAACTTATGGTTATTATCACATACCAATCCACCGCCTTGAGTGAAAGCGATTTCTCGATATAGAATGCCATTGGAGTTAAAAAGATGTATGCATAAGATGAAGACATGATCCTTCTCAATCTCGCCATAAATACTACAAGGAATTGTTTTGGGCCGATTCTCTATACCCAGTTGGTCACTGTCTACATTAGCGATGCGAGGTTTATCGCTATGCCTATGATATTAGCGACCACTACCTTGTAAGGCTTGCAACCCGTGGAGAGTATAGATAGTTCGATGGGGGTGCTAACACAAGAATAAGAGAGTTGCTACTCGGTATGAGACACCAAGAATGATTTAAGGCCGCATTACACCCCTCTCAATGTCCGATCTTAAATCTATTTAGGTTCAGAAGGTCTCTTACTTATGTCAGTATAATATTTACGCTTGGATAAGGTATCCCCATATCTTATAATGCAAGATCACACACGAAACTATTTATAAAGCATATAATTTGCACAAGCATGAATTATAAATATAAAAAATAAAATAAATGTTCACTAGCTATAAAAACAATAAGAAAATAGTAATGAAATAGATCTAGGCAAGCATCGCATGGGCTTGGTCTTAGAGAGGCCGGTCGAACATGGCCATAGTAGGCCAGATAAAATTTTCAAATTCTAACCGGACTTGCAAGAAGTTTAGCCAGAAATAAAGCGTAACGCAGAGGCATAAGATCATAATAATAGTAGGAAATGATAGCATGATAAACATTAAGTAACAATGATTCCAATAATGAAATAATATCAATTTCAACAATGATAAGTAAAATACTCTGAAAACAATTAGACAGGCTAAAACATGCATTCGGTGGGCCTAAACTTAGAGAGACATGGCTATATATAGTTGCTAATGTCTGGTCGGACTTGAATAGAGTGAGGCCGGACATACCGCGTGGTCCAGTAATGCAGAAATACATACTAATGACAAAAAATCCAATAAACATGCAATATGGATACATTCATAACGAAATGGCCATCCCCTAGTGGTATGTGGCATTGTATTCTAAGTGCATTCCATACCACTGTCCATTTGGAATCAGTTATGGAATTTACGTCCGGGTTTCCATCTTATATACCACGAGATCACACATTCAGATATAAATTATGTCATGATGGACATAATGCATGTCAGGCCAAACATCATTCATAGATCACAAATTAAGTAGAGCACATTATTCAAATTATTTTTTATAGTAAAGTAAACACATGCTTGTCACATATTAAAGTAGTAAAACAAAGCGACTAAACATGCAAAAAGGAATAACAATGATTAACAGATGAAATAACTAAGCATGCAATAAGGTACATAGAATAATAATCACGACCAGATATATATATACAGTCTACTGGAGGTGTGTGCATGTCCGACAGAATATGGTTTACGTCCTGCCAGAGATACTTTGTCAAAAATGAATCTTATATGCGAAGAAATATCAAAAATTGAGCCCTCAGGTCGTACCTTTTTCAATATAGCTAAACTCTGACGACGATTTTCCACACTGGGTTGATGCCAGATTCACACCAGACCGTACGGAACTCCAAAAGGATGAAGGTTTTTACTATTATCATTCTTAAGGTTTTCTTTTCTTTTCCAGATTGTTACCAGCCAATTGATACTGATTGATTAGCCCCCAATACTCAAAAAGTCTCTCTTTTATAGTGAAACATAAGGGGATGAGGATGGAAGGGGGAGCAAAATCCTTCATCCTCCTCCAATCTATCCCTAGTGATTGGCAATCAAAACGTTAGACACAACTCGAAACATGTCCGACCGAATTTAGGGTTTGGGATGTATATCCGGCTGGACGTAATTAAGCCCGTAATTCCACATAGTTTAATTTTGCATGTAGGCTGACAGCTCAATTCATGTTCGGCCGGCTATACAATTTGAATTATATGTCAGACCGGATACAATCAGATCCTTAAACTTCAGTAACTGACAATCTACTCATTCATTGAGAGTTGTATCATGTCCAACGAGATTTAGGGTTTTCAAGTCATGTCCGGCCAAATTTACTAGCTAGAGATGAGGTAGGACGTACATAGGTCATGTCTGGCCGGCTTTTGGCTGTGGCCCTTGAAGTTCCTTTCATTCCTGACATTCATACTATTAGGATTGGTGCTCAGAGTGCCAATTCGGATCGTATTTATGTACGATTCATAAATATGAACAATTCATTTTTCCAAAATATTACTTATTTACTGGTAGCACCTCTTGTCTTTTATTTACATATTTGATCTATTTGCAATTAGTTATCTAATTATGATTAGATTGAAACTAAATCTGATTTAGTGATACATGTATATTAAACAAAGACCATAGGATTTACAACGTAGTGCACAATTACAATGTAGTTTGTAATTGACATTGGGAAGTGTCACTATAAGTTGTATATCCTTAAATAAAGTTCCTGATCAAGATTTACTAACACGGATCGGTTAGTAAAATCCGTTGAGACCAGTACATATCGTATATCGTGACTTGGTCCGATGGTTTATCCCAATGAACCATGAGTCTCGGGAGACTCGTATAGACATGTAGGTGTTTATCTGATAAACACTGGACGACTCACTGAATATTTCCTAATTGATGTTACACCAATGTCAATAAGAATCTTCTTGAGTTAAGTGAGCATAGTGGTCCTTCGACTTGAGATACATCTGTGGATATATGAGTTATCCTCCACACTTTGATGGCAATCACGTCATCGATCTATCTAGATCAGACCTCTGCATGTTCGTTGGGTGTGGACTGATGCTCATGATATCCTGTGCATATCAAGATAGAATCTGTCAGTCCTGTGTACAGGGCATAGGCATCCTACACGTGTTTACGATCTAGTAAATTCATGGACGTGGTATAACTTCAGAAATCAGTTCCGAGTGTTATTTAGAGATCGTAAATTTGAAAAGTCGACTATATTATACCTTAGGGATTTGACGTTCTTATCTATATCCCCGGTATAATATTGATAGCCTGTGATAGAGGGATTATATGTATGCAATGACCTCGACTTGCATTGTTTAGCGAGATTACCCGCGGTCATCATAATTCATGAGTGAGTGAATTATGGACACGAAATTGGATTCTGTGATGGATAAACCTAAACTTAGAGAGTCCCACAATTGAAGTGTACTCATTGAGCATTTGGGCAACGCATTATGAATAATATAGATTATTCATAATACTTCACCGGATTAAATGAGTTAATTCGAATCGTTTAAATGGTTAAACGAAAATACATGCATTATGGGCATTTCAGTCAATTAATAACTAATGTGTATTTGTATTTGATGTAAAATTTGATTTGATACATATTAATTAATTGTCAAATGAGACTTTGACACATGCCATTAATATATGTATTTGTTATTTAATGTAAATAAAAATACATATATAATAACAATTATATTAATTAATTATTTAGATATTTAAATGTTAAATATTTAATTAAATGATAATTTTTTTCATAATAGTTATGATAAATGTTTAATTATAATTGGTTATAAATGGCATGATTTTATTAAGCTTAAGTGTGCAAATTTGATTTGTCAAAACTTAAAGCTTATCTTTTTCTTTATTTTAATTTAATGAAATTAAAACACAAAATTGACCAAATTGCCCTTGTAGAGTCGGCAATGGGGATTTTCTAAAGTGAAAAATTTTCGTTTACCTTCTAACCTCATCCATGGCCGAAACTTTAATGAATAAAAAGCTCTCAAATTGTTCCTTGATGTTTCAAGGTGGAGAAAGAAGAAAATCAAGAAAAAAAGGCTAATGAATGAGAGGATTAAAGGTAATTCTACAAATCCCTAAGCTTAGAAAATTTGTTTCTTGTTTCTTGATGATCTAGTGAGATCTAGGGTTTCTTCTTTTCCATAAATTTTGGGGCTTTCGGTTTTAGAGGATGGAATTGGAAGCATATAGTATGTGTGAAGTTGTTTTGGATAATATTATTATAATATTGATTCAATTTTTTCATTTGATGATAAGTTGTCATTCTAGAGTGTTATGACCACTCTTGTAATGCCTAGAATTGTTATTGGGTACTTCATTGGTGGTGACTTGAATTGGTGTTTTGATTAATATGATTAATGTTGAAAAAGTTGGATTAAAGCATGAAAAATAGATTATTTTTGTTGCAAAATCAGATCTAGGAAAAACTGGGTTGTTTGGGATGAAAATGATGTAATTTGAATTTATTGGATGTGTTTTGGGTGTTGGAACAATTGCCGGAAATTGTTTCGAAGTTGAAATAAGCGAAAACAGTGAAAAATGGCGTTACCGGGTGACTTTTGAGCCAACCGGGTGACGGCTGCCCAAACAGTGAATTTGTCACTGTTCGGGTAGCCCATGAACTGCCTAATACTATTGGGACTGACCTGGGCAGCCCTCATGTGTATTGGATAGTCGGTCAGTCAAAATTGTGTTTTATGCCATTTTACGGAAAAACATTTTCGTAAAAGTTTCGTGACGTTTCTTAACTATTTATGTCATTATATGATATTGAAT
>SKCR01004517.1:0-24468 GCA_019454045.1 Zanthoxylum bungeanum | reverse complement strand
CAGATAGCAGGGTGCTGGCATCGGGGGAGATGGATCTACGGGTCGGAAACGGAACACCTGTTGCTGTTTTGGCCGTAGGGACTTTTTTTTTAGAACTGCCCTCAGGGCATGTACTTAAACTTTTGAACTGTTATTTTGTACCTAGTTTAACTAGGAATATTATATCTGTATCCTTGTTAACCCAGCAGGGTTACACTTTTGTATTCAGAAACACTGGGTGTTATTTATATAAAAATGATGCAGAAATTTGCACATCTGTTGCAAATAACGGTCTTTATATTTTGAATATAAATGAATCTCCAAAAATGACAAACAAAAGGCTCAAAATGAGTAATCTAAAAGATGAAGCTTATATGTGGCATTGTCGTCTAGGACACATCAACAAGACTCGCATATCCACACTTTCGAAGAGTGGGTACTTGGACGAATTTGATCCCAATTCATATGACGTCTGCGAATCTTGTCTTTTAGGCAAAATGCCTAAATCACCTTTTAGCGGTAAAGGTGAACGTGCCACAGAACTGTTGGCTCTCGTTCATACTGACGTATGCGGGCCCATCTCGTTACGGTTATGTGTATCTTATGAGACACAAGTCGGAAACTTTTGAGAAATTCAAAGAGTTTCGACACGAAGTGGAGAAACAAACAGGGAAGAGTATTAAGACATTACGGTCAGACCGTGGTGGCGAATACTTAAGTTATGAGTTTCAAGATTACTTGAAAGAATATGGTATTCTTTCACAGTGGACTTCTCCTGGAACACCGCAATTAAACGGTGTGTCCGAACGGAGAAACCGCACCTTGTTAGACATGGTAAGGTCAATGATGAGTCGCACTGAGCTACCAATATCCTTCTGGGGATACGCATTAAACAGTGCTATACTTATTTTGAATAAGGTACCGTCGAAGTCTGTTGAACAGACTCCACATGAAATATGGACAGGAAGGAAACCAGGTTTCTCTTTCCTGAAGATTTGGGGATGCTGGGCATATGTTAAACGTTTGGAAGGTACCAAACTTGAACCCAAATCTGATAAATGCCTTTTCGTAGGATATCCTAGGGAAACCAAAGGATATTACTTCTATCACCCACAAGAGAACAAAGTATTTGTTGCTCTACAAGCATTTTTTCTTGAGAAGGATTTTATAAATGCAGTGGCAAGTGGGAGGAAAGTAGAACTCGATGAAGATCGTAGTGATACTGTTCCTGGCAATGAATTCAACGACTGAACAAGAACAGACCGTCCGGGATGAGTCTGTACCACAAACTTCTTATACACAAGGACCGCGTAGGTCGGAGAGAGTCAGACACAGTACCTGAGAGGTATGAGTTCCTGATCTCACCTCATGTAGATATTAATCTTATTGAGGATAATGAGCGGGCTACGTATGAGGAAGCGATACAAAATATCGATTCCGATTTATGGAAAGAAGCCATGAAGTCCGAGATGGATTCCATGTACGCCAACCAAGTTTGGACACTGGTTGATGCACCAGAAGGCGTAAAGCCTATTGGATGCAGATGGATCTTCAAGAAGAAGACCGACATGGATGGCAACGTACAAACGTACAAAGCTAGGCTTGTAGCGAAGGGGTATCGTCAACAATATGGTATTGATTATGACGAAACCTTCTCACCGTTGCCATGATTAAATCCATTCGTATAATGCTTGCAATAGCTGCATATTTCGATTACGAGATATGGCAGATGGACGTTAAAACCGCTTTCCTTAACGGAAACCTTTTGGAGGATGTTTATATGCAACAGCCTGACGGTTTTATCGTCTAGACTTGCAAACAAGGTTTGTAAGTTAAATCGATCCATTTATGGATTGAAGCAAGCATCACGGTCATGGAATCAGCGTTTTGATGAGATCATAAAAGAATATGATTTCGTGCAAAACGCAGATGACCCTTGTGTATACAAGAAGGTTAGTGGAGAGAGCACTTACTTTTATTGTCCTTTATGTCGACGACGTATTGCTTATAGGCAATGACATTCACATGCTAACGTCGGTGTGAAAGCTTGGCTTTCATTAAAATTCTCCATGAAAGATCTGGGAGAAGCAGCCTTTATTCTTGGAATAAAGATCTACCGGGATAGATCTAGAAAGCTGCTTGGACTCTCCCAGAGTACATACATTGATAAATGTTTGAAGCGATTCAACATGGAACAATCCAAGAGGGGATTGGTTCCGATGGTACGTGGTACCTCTATGTCTAAGGACATGTGTCCTAAGACTCAAGAAGAGAGAGACAACATGAGTCGGATACCGTTCGCCTCGGCAGTCGGATCGATCATGTATGCCATAATATGTACACGACTGATGTCTCATATGCTTTGAGCATGTGCAGTCGCTATCAGGCCGATCCAGGTGAAGGTCACTGGATAGCAGTTAAGAATATCCTTAAGTATCTTAAACGAACTAAGGATGCTTTCTTAATTTATGGAGGAGGAGAACTTGCGGTATCTGGGTATACCGATGCAAGTTTCCAAACCGACAAGGATGACTACAAGTCGCAATCCGGGTACATTTTTTGTTTGAATTACGGAGCAGCGTGAGCTGGAAATCTTCCAAGCAAGATACTGTTGCCGATTCAACAACAGAAGCGGAGTACATCGCTGCATCTGAAGCAGCAAAGGAGGCAGTTTGGATCCGAAAGTTCCTAATCGGATTAGGAGTAGTTCCGTTAGCAGCTGAGCCCGTTCCATTGTATTGTGACAATAACGGGGCTATAGCACAGGCTAAGGAACCAAGGTCTCATCAACGGTCCAAGCATGTTCTTCGACGTTACCATCTGATTCGGGAGATTATATATCGTGGCGATGTAAAATTCGAGAAGGTCACATCAGATGACAACATTGCAGATCCGCTGACGAAGGCTGTTCTTCAGCAAGTTTTTGAACGACACATACATAGTTCGGGTATTAGATGCTTGAGTGACTGGCTATAGGCCAAGTGGGAGATTGTTAGACATTATGTCCCATAGCGTCACTTTTGTAAATGATATATGGTATTATTGTACAAAATTAACTATGTGATAATGAAATTGCCTTTTGCCGTTTTGTAATATTATTTACTTTGATATATAAATGGCGAAAGTCCATATGATTAATACCGGATTGAGATGATATGAGACAGTATCAATCCATAAAGGTTTAATCATTAATATCCCTAGTCGGAGTATTATCGAGATCGGACATCGATAATGCGGAATAGACTAGTATTGCGCTTGTGCACGTTGTGAGGGCACAACGGCATAGTTCTCATATATTTAAGTATTGGATACTTATGCAAGTGCGATAGGAGGTTATGTTTTACCGATGGTACGGAAAACAGCTTCGCTCTGGATAGACCCCGCGGAATCCCATTGGTAGTATGTGCGGTGTCTATGGGAGGGCCATCAGGGTAGGTGTATATGGTCTTAACCTGAGACTTACATCGCTAGTACTTGCGACAATCGGTAAACTTTGGTTTTGGTGGTTGGGGACCTTAACCGGTTCTGGTACACCTCTTCTGGGTTTATCGAGAATCGTAGTGTACTGGATGTGATGTCGAGATGGAAGTATCACTTCAGACATATGGAGGTGATGATCACGCAGGACACAGAACTAGTACTCTATAAAAGGTTGCAACCGTCGGGACAATATGACCAGGTCAGGATTGTCCGATTTAAAGAGACTAGTTGCTTGATGTCCGATATATGTTTCGTACGGGGCAGACACATTTCCAGCCCCAGGCCTAACATGTGATCGTCCGATACTGGATCGATGTACGCAATACTACGGTATACTACGCTTGATATAGATCTAATATTCCAGTAAGAATATTTCTGGAGAATTGGGTAGGCATGGCGCTTGCTAGAAGCCAACCTTGTCTTGTGAATCGGTAAGAACGTAGTACGAGGTACGTACGTGTTCGGATTATCCGACGACCGTATTTACTGCCAACATATCCGGAGATCTCTTGGGTCGCTTCCTGAAGATTCACCTATGATATTTGATTCGGACTTAATTAATCTTGGATTAATTGCGGAGAAACTTTATCTTGGATAAAATGCCTTATTTAGAGAGAGAACGATTAATTTAGAATTAATCGATAAAATTATTATATTCGATATAATAATCGAAATTCGATTTCGACGCGAAATTAAAATTAGATTTTAATTCGGGCAAACGAGTTAATTTAGAATTAATTCGTTAGCGACGTAAATAATAATTTCGCTAGGCGCAATTATTTATTTAAATTCGATTTGATTAACGTCGCGACGTAAGTTCGGTATTTCGGAAATATCGAACCGAACGCGTGAGTGCACGTGGGCCCACTTTCATTTGGAAACGTGTGGGGCCCACATGACACATGTCATTATATGCATTATTTAATTGTTAATGCATTGCATGGTGATAGTGTACAATACACTCAATGGTTTTGCATGGAGTTTGAGTGTTTGACACTCTAAACCATTGCATGATTTGTGTCATAAGTTTATTATTAATTTAATAAATATTATGGCATAAAATAAATGATTTTTTTTTTGTAAAAGGATCAAGACAACTCTCCTCTCTCTCTCACAATGCCGTGACTTCCATTAGGGCAAAGAAGATTTGATTTTCTTTTCTCCATTTGCTAGCACATTGAAGGATCAAAGGAGGTGATAGGGAAACCATCAAAGAGCTTGGAATACACAAAGCTTGGAGCTTCAACTCTTCTTCTCCCTTGGCCGAAACTTGAAGCTTGGAGATTCAAAGATTTTCTTCATCACTTCTCATCACAAAAGCTTTGTAAGTATGATTCCGCCATACTTCATCTTTTAATATATATTCATTGTTGTATTTCATATGCTTAATCTTTCCTTGGGACATATAATAGAAACCAACATTAAAATGATCATCAATGGCACTAAGCCCTCGATCTATGGTAAGTTGAGGAGGATGACTTCAATGATTGCGGATTTCCGACAGCTGAGGGAAACTGTCATGGACATTGAAGAAGATGAAGCCGAGAACCGGAAGTTCTATGGCCAGAATAGGAGGACTTTTGGGGGGCATTCTGAGACCAAACCCGCTACTGCCGAGGTTGCTACCATCAAGAACCGGCATTTCTCCAACTTGGGAAGACCTTTGTCCAAGGTACTTGAGAAGTTGACAAGGCAAGGATTCTTAAAACCTTTGGAGCCTAAACCACTTCCAAATCCCCCACCACCACATCTAAAAATATACCGCTACTGTTACTTCCACCAGCAACACGGCCATGATACTGACAGCTGTTCCCACCTCCAGTATGAAATTCAGGACCTCATTGATGCCCACAAAATACCTGATCCTGAAAAAGAACAGCCTAGCACACACACCAACCCTCTGCCAAATTATCACTCTGTTCCCCCACCGACTTACATGATCAACTCCGGCCTACCCGAAACCTTTGCCCTCTAAACTCTCAATCACAAGGCTTCTTGCATTGAGATAAAGGATAACAGTAGAAAAGAACCGTAGGCCGAGGAAGAAGGCAATGAAACTGCTCTTTCTGGTTTATTTTCTGCATTTTAATAAAGACATCAACTTCGTCTACTTGTTTGAACCTTTTCCTGAATAATAATAAAGACATTCATTTCGCCTACTTGCCTGAGTCATTTCCTTTCAACCTGCATGACATTAGTATGTTTGACAAAAGCATTCAACCTTGATACCATGATAGTCAGCAACACTCAGAACACAGGGGATTCCCAAAAGAAGCAAGCAGAAACGACATAATAACCGTTCAGTAATGGGAAATGGGGCAGTGAGGCTATCGGACTTGGAAGGAAATGAGTTCACCGAGCCGATCAATATGGATAGATTGAAGCAGTACTTTGCCAGAGGAAGAGAAAACCGAGCAGTCACCAAGGGAATTGGTGGATGACCTAACCCAACGGGATATGAAACTCATTCATGCATACATACATACACGTAACGTATTTTGCATTCCTTTTTGTGTTTGTTTTGTTTTATATTCAAAGGTTTCAAAGAAGAGAAAGAGAAAGCGTCAAATGAAAGCCAACCGGAAGTAGCAACAGTACAGTGTCAGCAGTCTTCAAGAATGAATCACGGGGTTGAGGCCCATATCAGTATCAGTCTAGGGGCGAGGCCCACATCTGTATCAGTCTGGCCGGGTATGGCACTCTGGGGGCGAGGCCCACATCCTTATCAACATCAATATGGCCGGGTTTGGCACTCTAGGGGCGAGGCCCACATCCTTATCAGCATCAGTCTGGCCGGGTATGGCACTATAGGGGCGAGGCCTACATCCTTATCAGCATCAGTCTGGCCGGGTATGGCACTCTGGGGGCGAGGCCCACATCCTTATCAGCATCATTCTAGCCGGGTATGGCACTCTGGGGGCGAGGCCCACATTAACATCAGATTAGTTTTGTCGGGTACGGCACTCCGGGTATGGAGATACAGAATCAGTTTTGCTGGGTACGTCACTCCGGGTATGGAGACATCTGATCAGTTTTTTTGGGTACGGCACAGCGGGTATGGAGACATCAGATTAATTTTGCCAGGTACGGCACTCCGGGTATGGAGACATCAGTTTAGCACGCCAGGTACGGCACTCCGAGTATGGAGATATTACTGCGACGCCTTAGGTATGAGGTTTAGCACGCCAGGTACGACACTCTGGGTATGGAGATATTACTGCGACGCCTTGGGTATGAGGTTTAGCACTCCAGGTACGGCACTCCGGGTATGGAGATATTACTGCGACGCCTTGGGTATGAGGTTTAGTACACCAGGTACGGTACTCTGGGTATGGAGATATTACTGCGACGCCTTGGGTATGAGGTTTATCACGCCAGGTACGACACTCCAGGTATGGAGATATTACTGCGACGCCTTGGGTATGAGGTTTAGCACGCTAGGTACGGCACTCCGGGTATGGAGATATTACAGCGACGCCTTGGGTACGAGGTTTAGCACGCCAGGTACGGCACTCCGGGTATGGAGATATTACTGCGACGCCTTGGGTATGAGGTTTAGGACGCCAGGTACGGCACTCCAGGTATGGAGATATTACTGCGACGCCTTGGGTATGAGGTTTAGTACGCCAGGTACGGCACTCCAGGTATGGAGATATTACTGCGATGCCTTGGGTATGAGGTTTAGCACGTGAGGTACGGCACTCCGGGTATGGAGATATTACTGCGACGCCTTCAGTATGAGGTTTAGCATGCCAGGTACGGCACTCCGGGTATGGAGATATTACAGCGACGCCTTGGGTATGAGGTTTAGCACGCCAAGTACGGCACTCCGGGTATGGAGACGCCACTGCGACACTCCAGGTACGGAGACGCAACTGCGACACCTCGGGTATGAGGTTTAGCATTCCAGGTACGGCACAACATCAACTCCACGCAACACATGGCAAGTCAAGTGGCAGCTGACGAGCCAAGTAAGTGAAAATACATTGCATACCTTTGATAGGATTGTCACTGTTACACGTTACACAAGTCCCATCAAAGTGAGGGCGACTGTAGGCACTGCATTTTTGCATATAAATCCCGATGATGAGTCTCATTTGGAGGCACTACCTTTTAAGTCGCGGAAGCCGCGGGAAAAGGACGTCGGAAGGGAAAAGATGGAAATCAGTACTTTGTTGAATTTGACTCGCTTGTTTAGCTTCGGGCTTGCCGGTGGACCTCCATTTTAAAGCACCTTTAGCCTAAGAAACCCGCAAACACTTAAACTTGGCCCAAAACCCCACATCTAGTCCACACACACACCAAGCCCACCATCAAAAGCCAACCAAACCCACCAACCAAAGACCACAAGCCCAAGCCTTGGCCCACACGCCCAAGCCCACTTAAGACACATCCAAATTAATTAAATATATATTTAACACATGTGTAATTAAATAAAACAAATAAAATCTAAGTAATCAGCTACCAAAATAATAAAAATACTTACACAAATTAAAGAAATTGCATGCCTAATTACATAAATCAAATATACTAACTTCCTAATCTAGCCAAGACAAGTCTCCAATCAAACAAGCAATTGGTTTGTTTCCTTATTTAAATCCCATACACAAACAAGCAAACCCTAATGGATCACTATAAGAGTAACACAAAACCAACCCTATTGATCCTCTCTCTCAGACGGAAAAACACAACAAAGAAAAGAAAATCTACTCACAAGCTCTCGGCAACACATAGCTGTCTCACTTCACGTAAACCATAAACCCTTAATCAACTACCCATCTCACCAAGCAAACACTCGCACACCACAATCCTCACTGCCACACCCCTATCCACACAACACTCACGCATTTAGTTGCCTTCACGTGTAGCTATAAGCCACTGCCCATTCACGTCACTCACAAATAAGCCACTCACCTTCATGCCACACACAAACTGCACACATAAGCCACTCACTCACACGCATATCACACATTACTGCACCTCACATAAACTACCACACCAGCCCATAAGTGCACCTTCAGCCTTCCCTTCACTGCATAACCCACGCTCACCTTGCCCACTGCTCACGTTAATTCCACTAGCCACAAACCCCACGCATCATCTGCACATTCAATAAACCACATGTCCCTCAAATCAGCCTCACGCCACACCTAGCAACAGCCTTCAAACGATCACACCCTAAGCCACAAATGCATGAACACAGCCAGTAAATTTCTAGAATCACCGAGAAAAACAGCCACAAAACTGCCTCCATAACTAGTCCCTGAACAGCCATAAACCGTACCTCTTAACCCCACAAAACCAGTGAACAAATCACCCCAAAACAGTGAGTAAACCGAGAGTAAACCAGTCCCTAGAACAACCTCTGATCTGCACCCTAAAATACCCAGAAACAGTCCCAAAACAGTGAACAAATTACCAAAAACAGTGACCGAAAATCAGCACTAAAAACAACAGTAAAACAACAACGAAACGGAGCGAAAACAGCGGCCTAAATAGCGAGCTAAAGCGTTGAACCAGTGAACCAGAATTTGCAGAGCTTTGGCCCTTCCGATCACCGTGAAACGCGAGTCCGAAAGTTGACATAAAAGGTTAGACTTGAGGGTACTTTTCACATTCATTTTCGTTTATATTTTTATCGTTTATTGAGTTTTGTTTGCATGATTATTGTGGAGTGATGCATGCTGTGGCCCTTGAGTAGATAGATGTATTATGAAGCGATGTATGTTGTGGCCCTTAAATAAAATGAAAAATGTGTCGCCTCTCGTGGTATATAGGATGGAAACCTGGACATAAATTTCATAGCCGATTCCGAATGGACGGTAGTATGATTTGAGTAAACGGCGCATATTTTGTTTTATGTTGTTTTGATTTGTTTCTCATTCGTTACTTGACTTCCGCATGTTATTTGTTTATGTAATGATGTGATCGAGCACATGGGCTTAGTAAGTTGGATTAAAGGTCCCCTATTTTGAGGGGTTTATCATGATGCTTTACTGCGCCGATCAATGCATACTCAGTTGAATGTAAGATGTGTTCAATCGGGTATACGAAGCCGATATTATTGTCTTTATTTTTATATGCATGACGTGATCGAGCGCATGGGTTTAGTAAGTTGGATTAAAGGTCCCTTATTTTGAGGGGTTAAAATCCTTTACCATGATGATTTGTCACGCCGATCGATGTATATTCGGTTGAATGTAAGATGTGTTCAATCGGGTATACGAAGTCCGATATTATTGTCTTTATTTTTATATGCATGATGTGATCGAGCGCATGGGCTTAGTAAGTTGGATTAAAGGTCCCATATTTTGAGGGGTTAAAACCCTTTATCACGATGCTTTGCCGCGCCGGTAGATGTATATTCGGTTGAATGTAAGATGTGTTCAATCTGGTATACGAAGTCCGATATTATTGTCTTTATCTTTGTATGCATGATGTGATCGAGCACATGGGCTTAGTAAGTTGGATTAAAGGTCCCCTATTTTGAGGGGTTAAGACCCTTTATCACGATGCTTTGCCGCGTCGATTGATGTATACTTAGTTGAATGTAAGATGTGTTCAATCGGGTATACGAAGCCGATATTATTGTCTTTATTTTTATATGCATGACGTGATTGAGCGCATGGGTTTAGTAAGTTGGATTAAAGGTCCCCTGTTTTGAGGGGTTAAAACCGTTTACCACGATGCTTTGCCGCGCCGGTTGATGTGTATTCGGTTGAATGTAAGATTTGTTCAATCGGGTATACGAAGTCCGATATCATTGTGTTTACTTTGTATATATGTATTGTGTTGATTGCGTATGGGCTTAGTAAGTGCGATTAAAGGTACTCTATTTTTAGAGGTTAAAATCTTTTACCATGATGCTTTACTGCGCTTTTAGCCCGTTATTATTTATTAGGTGTCATCTATTCATCCGTTCATATATGTGTCTTATTGTTTACAGCATTTTGGAGGTCACTGATGTAACCCCGTTCGAACCCGTTTCGGAACGCCGCACGAACGCATGTTTTCTATCTGGTCCCGTTCGAACGCGTTATCAAATGCTATACGAACGTAAACCTTCTGTTTACCGTTCGAACGCGTTTACGAACGCTACACGAACGCGAATACACTGTATTGAGTCATTTTCATCACATGTCAAGTATAATTGTTTCTTAGGTGATTTCTCTTATATCATGTAATCAATCATATTATTTGTATCCCTGCGTCTATCTGTTTGACGTGTTCATGAGATGGTATTCAAGCATAATTAGGTCATTAGTATGTTACTTAGTTCTTAGGCATGATTTAGCCTATTTGGTTGTTTATTTTCAAGCATGATTAATCGTTTTGTTTTGCGTTTGGAATTTGCATTATGTTTAGGTTGTTCTTTGTTTTCCGCATTATATGATCGAAACATGTTCATGAGATTGCCGTGTGCTATTGCATGTTTGCCGTTATGATGATTACATTCATGCATGTGAACTTAGAAGCATAATACTCTTGGAAATAGGTGTTACTTAGGTTTGACTAGATTATTGCACAAATCATTTTATCATAAGTGGCATAAGTAAGGGACCATTCTGAACCTAATGGTTTGAGGTATTCCCTTACGAGGGGTGAGTACGACCTTAAATCTTTATCCCGGTTCACACAGGGTGGCGACTCCATTATTCTCCGTTTTAGTCCCCCGCGGGCTACTCCGTACTCCCAACCGGGCTGCGAGCCTGGAATAGCATGTGTCGCCCAGTTTGTGTTCCCACAGTCTGGCGACTCCACTGGGGATAGAGAATCGGCCCCGAAATAATGTCTTGTAATTTTATGCTTTGTGCTTTAATTAATTGTGACTACTGTGAGTTAACAGGGGTTTAATCAAAGACATATTCTTTAGGCTGGGTAATGGTTTGGTGTCTTCCTTCACTCACTACCTTTCTAGAAGGAAAAGCTGTGAAGGCACCTAGATAATCATCTACTCATAGCCTACTGTGATGGATTAATTTAGAGGACTCGTTGTTTATTCATGTCACCAAGTGATAAGAGCCTAAGAGGCTAGGGTACTTAAGAGAGCCTCGCTCCACCCTCCCTCTGGGGAATCTACAACGGGAAATCCATCTGACAGTCAGTCACACACCATAACTCGTTGGCACGTACTGTAAGGTATAAAAAAGGTGCGCTCACTTGGTCGTTCGAACCCTTGAGTGGGGAGACCTAGTTGTGGGCAATCCTTCGCCAGTGAGAGTCTTTGTCTACACTCCCGCAAACCAACACATAGACCGGGGTCGTATGGCCTATAGCAACTATTTCCTTGTGCTTGTGGACCATCCTCATTTGGATGCAGTTGGACTTTTTGTCGGAAATGCGAACTTGTTGGGCCATTTGAACTAAATTTTTATGCTCTCACTAACCCTACTATCACATATGTATTCTCTATGATTTGATAAAATTAGATAATTTGACTGATATCAAAATTAGTGAACACAAATTTCCAGAAAGCTCATATGAGTCTACAATAGGCTCTATAAGCTAGTATACCAAACTTAAAATTTAACAGAATACAAACTCTAGGGCCATTCCAGAACTGAATTCTTTAAACAAAGAAATCACAATAGATCTCTTATCCAAATAAACCATTCAAAAATGCTACTTTGCATTCCATGAATATATTCTGACTCACAGCTTTGGCACGTTCTCGCCTACGTATATTCACAAGTAGACAAATCATTATCAATCACACTCACTGTGACTCTTGATTTTGGTCCTGACCGTTCCTCGTTGTGACAGCTTTGGCACGTTCACAGGAGGCGTATCAAGGCTTCACCTGTCAATGACAAACTCAAACTACCGATGTAGTCCTGACAGCTTTGGCATGTTCAGAAATCTACTTTCACTCGAATTTTTCTCTTATCATATAAGTTATACCAGTGCAAATGAACTATTATCAGCCATAACTACACAGCTTTGGCATAATACAGCTACAGCATAAGGAAAATATTTGCATCCGTACTGACAAGGCGGACCAAGAAATAAGTATTCATAATACTAGTTACTTTAAATCCTTATTTAAGTGGGGATATTCCAAAAGTGAGTTTTACTCTACATCAAATGTAGATATTTAATATAGATAAATTTCTCAACAGTTTAATTCTACCTGAGAAAACATAACTTAACTTAACCATTAAATCTCGATTACGTTTTCCCATTGGCATAGAACCGAAAAATCAAGAAACATCTAGATTACAAGCATGTGCAGATAAATAAATTGTATTAAATATCATATATCAAGCATGCAAAATGTAATTTATATAGGATCAGACTCGCTCTAATACCATTTTATTGGGGTCAGGTGCAGCGAAAGGCACGGTTCGGACGAAATCGTAACCTTAAAATTCTTTAAACTTACCGAATAAATTATCCAATATCCCATAAGAATAATTCATTCATATTTCACCTAAACATTTTTTTTGATATCAAATAACGATATAACTAATTTAGAAACACCACGAAACTTTTACAAAAATATTTTTCCGTAAAATAGCATAAAATGTGTTTTTGTCCGAACCGACTAACCAATACACACGAGGGCTGCCCAGGTCAACCCCAATAGTACTTGCACACTTCATGGGCTGCCCGAACAGTGACCAATTCACCATTTGGATAGCCGTCACCT
This sequence comes from Zanthoxylum bungeanum, assembly GCA_019454045.1. Lineage (NCBI taxonomy): Eukaryota > Viridiplantae > Streptophyta > Magnoliopsida > Sapindales > Rutaceae > Zanthoxylum > Zanthoxylum bungeanum. Next base: position 11,360 of record SKCR01004517.1, on the reverse strand, counting down.
GGTAAACCCGAAACTCACCCGGTAACATCATTTTTCACCGTTTTTGCGTATTTTCACTCTGAAATAATTTCCGGTAATTATTACAATACCCAAAACACATCCAATATATTTAAATAGCATAATTTTCATCACCAAAATTCTGGTTTTTCCAGGTCTGACCAGGGAACAAAAATTATAATTTTTCATGTTTTAAATCTAATTTTCTCAACATTAATTATATTAATATTTACCCCAATCAAAGCCACTACCAATGAAGAACTCAAGAAAAATTCTAGGAGGTACAAGAGTGGTCATAACACTCATGAATGGCAACAAGTCTATTAGTGTCCTAGACATGCCATGGGATCTCGAAGCGTGATTCGTGTGTGAATAAAATCAAAAATAAGTTGCGGAGGACTTTCATTGATCGATAGAGAAGTTTGAAACTTCCATGGATGTAGAAGCTCCAAGCTTAATCGTTGAGTTCTAAACTCAAGGGTGAGTTTCCCTATCACATTCAAAGACTCCCAAAGTGCTAGCTTTGATCAAAAATTGAAAGAAAATTTTCTCTCCAATAGAGTGTATAGAGTGTAGTATTCGGCCAAGAGAGAGCAAATGAGGGAGAGAGTGAATAATTATTTTAAGTTTCCAAAACTTGTTTAAATATTGTGTTGACTTTTAGTGTTTTGTGTTTAAAATATCCAAAACATTATTGCCAACTACCACCATAACAAATTGACATGTGATGTGAGCTATGGGTCCCACCCAATTTTGAATTCCAAATTCAAGTTGGCTTACACAACGCACTTTGGGCCCGAGTTCGTTTAATCTGACTAAACGAATTTTCCGTCGCAACGTAATTAAATCCAATTTAATTAAATAATAATGCCTAGCAAAATTATTACGGAAGTCGCTTACGAAATAATTCTAAATTAATTCGTTCTCTTGAATTAAAATCCAATTTTAATTCCGTATTGAAATCCAATTTCAATTAATATATTTGATATATTATTTTAGCCCAAATAAATAAAATAGTAAGATCTAATTTAACTATTAAATTTATTTTGCTGATTACTTCCAAATTAACCGCGTTCTCTCTTCTACATGAATTAATCCCAGATTAATTCTTGACGCAATTAATCCCAAATTAATTTTCTCTTTAATAATTAATCCCAGATTAATTCTTGCCGTAATTAATCCCAAATTAATTTTCTCTCTCATATTTAATCCCAGATTAATTCTATTCGAGTCAAATATCATCGGTGAATCTTCGGGAAGCGACCCAAAAGATCCCTGCATATGTTGGCAGTAAATACGGTCATCGGACTATCCGAACACATGCGTACCCGGTACCACATTCTTACTAATTTACAAGACATGGTTGTCTTCTAGCAAAACACCGTGCCTACCCAATTCTCCAGAAATATTCAACGAAGAATATATAATCTTTATCATGTGTAGTATATAAAGTATTGCGTATTATGATCCAGTATCAGATGTCACATGCTAGGCCTGGGGCTGGAATTGTGTCTGCCCTGTACGAAGTATATATTAGATCACTATCAACTAGTCTCTATAATCGGATAATAATGACCAAGTCAGACTATCCCGATAACTGCAGTATTTAAGAGTACTAGTTCTGTATCCTTGTGTGATCATCATCTCCATATGACTAAAGTGATATTTCCATCTTGACATCACACCCAATACACTACGATTCTCAGTATACCTAGAAGAGGCGTACACAGAACCTATTAAAGCTCCGGAAGACCAAAACCAAAGTATACTGATTGTCGAAAGTATTAGCGATGCAAGTCTCAGGTTAATACCACATACACCTACCCTGATTCGGATTCCCATAGACACATAGTCATACTACCAATGGAACTCCGATGGGTCTATCCAGAGCGAAGCTGTTCCCAGTCCAATGGCTAACAGAACCTCTTATTACACTTGCATAAGTATACAATACTTAAATATATGAGAATTATGTTGTTAATCTTCCATAACGTGCAAAAGTGTAATACTAGCCTATTCTGTATTATCGATGTCCAGTCTCGATAATACTACGACTAGGGATATTTAATGATTAAACCTTTCTTGGATTAATATTGTCTCATATCTTATTAATCCGGTACTAATCATATGGACTTTTATCATTTATATATATCCAAGTAATCCAATTACAAAATGATGAAAGAGAAATTTCCTTTGTCACATAGTTAATTTGTACAAAAACACCATGTCTTTTAAAAATAGTGATGTTATAGGTCATAATTTTCCAACAATCTCCCACTTGGCCTATAGCCAATCACTCAAGTGTCCAACACCTGAACTATGTACGGGTCGCTCATGTTTATGCTGAGATATCGCTTTCGCCAGTGGATATGCAAGGTTATCATCTGAAACGATCTTTTCGATCTTGAAATTGCCACGATGTGTGATCTCATGAATCAGATGAAACCGTCGAAGTACATACTTGGATCATTGATGAGACCATGGTTCCTTAGCCTGTGCTGTAGCCTAGCTCAGCTACTAACAGAACTACTCTAAATGTAATCAGGAATTTTATAGATCCAAAATGCTTCTTTTGTTGCCTGAGCTGCAGCAATGTATTCCGCTTTTATTGTTTAATCGGCAATGGTATCTTTCTTGGAAGATTTCCAGCTCACTGTTCCATTGTTAAAACAAAATATGTACCCTTATTGTGACTTACAGTCATCTTTATCGGTTTGGAAACTTGCAATGGTGAACCTAGTCACCTCAAGTTCTGCTTCTCCATAGACTAAGAATGCATCCTTAGTTCGTCTAAGATTCTTAAGGATGTTCTTAACATCAATCCAGTGACCATCATCTGCATCGGCCTGATTGTGACTACATATGCTCAAAGCGTATGAGACACCAAGTCGCATACATATCATGGCATACATGATCGATCTGACTGCTTAAGCGAACGGGATCCGATTCATTGAATATCTCTCATCGTGAGTTTTAGGACATATGTCCTTAGATAGAGAGATGCCATGTGACACCGGAAGTAGTCCCTTCTAGGACTGATCTATGTTGAATCTCTTCAACACTGTCAATGTACGAATTCTCGGAGAGTGCCAAAAACTTTTAGATCTATCCGAGTAGATCCTTATTCCTAGAATAAAGGTTGTCTCTCCCAAGTATTTCATGGAGAATTCTAATGAAAGCCAAGCTTTCACCGATTTTAATATGGGAATGTCATTGCTAAGAAGCAATACATCAACAACGTATAGGGTAATCATTTTTAGTGTGCTCCCACTAACCTTCTTATATAAACAATAATCATCTTCGTTTTGAATGAAACCATATTATAATATGATTTCATCAAAACATTGGTTCCAAGAACGCAATTCTTGCTTCAATCCATAAATGGATCGAAATAACTTGCAAACCTTGTTTGCATGTTTTGGCACGACAAAACCGTAAGGGTGTTATATATAAACATCCTTTAAATGGTTTTCGTTAAGGAAAGCGGTTTTGACGTATCATGGCAACGGGTAAAAAGTTTCATCGTAATCAACACCATGTTGATGATGATACCATTTCGCTACAAGCCTAGCTTTGTATGTTTTTTTGTTGCCATCCATGTCTGTCTTCACCATGAAGACTCATTTGCTACCAATAGGCACAATGCCTTCTGGTACATCAACTAGTGTCCAAACTTGGTTGGTATACATCGAATCCATTTTGGACTTCATGGCCTCTTGCCATAAAGCAGAGTCGATACCTTGTATCGCTTCCCCATACGTAACCGGTTCAATCTCCTCAATAAAATTAATATCTACATGAGGTGGGATCAGAAACCCATACCTCTTAGGTTGTTTTCTAACTCTCTCCGACCAACGCGGTTCTTGTGTATTAGAAGATTATGGAACAGTCTCATCCTTGATGAACTGTTCGTGTTCCTTGAGGATCGGTGCCAGGACAGTATCGCTCTGATTTTCATTGAGTTCTACTTTCCTCCCACTTACCATTGCATTTAGGAATTCCTCTAAGGAAAATTGCATGGAGAGAAACAAATATTGTGTTCTCTTATGGGTTGTGGAAATAATATCCTTTGGTTTCCCTATGATAACCAACTACAAGTAGGCACTTATCCGATTTGGGATCTAGTTTGGTATCATCCAAACGTTTAACGTATGCCCAACATTCCCAAATCTTCAGGAATGAGAAACCTGGTTTCTTTCCTGTCAATATTTCATATGGAGTCTGTCCAACTGACTTTGACGGAACCATATTCAAAATAAGTATTGCACTGTTCAATGTGTATCCCATAAGGAAATTAGTAGCTTAGTGCGACTCATCATTAACCTTACCATGTCCAACAAAGTTCAGTTTCTCCGTTCGGACACACCTTTCATTGAGGTGTTTCGGGAGGAGTCCACTGTGAAAGAATACCATACTCTTTCAAGTAATCAAGAAACTCATTGCTTAAGTATTCTCCATCACGGTCCGATCGTAATGTTTTAATACTTTTACCGGTATGTTTTTCTACTTCGTGTCGAAACTCTTTGAATTTATCAAAAGCTTCCAACATATGTTTCATAAGATACACATAACCATAACGCGATGCAACATCCATAAGGTTACGAAGTATTCATAACCACCTCTAGCCTAGCTAGACATGGGCCCACATACGTCACCATGAATGAGGGCAACAGTTCGGTGGCACATACACCTTTAGCGCTAAAAGGCATTTTAGGCACTTTGCCTAATAAACAAGATTCACAGACATCATATGAATTAGGATCAAATCTATCCACGTATCCACTCTTCGAAAGTGTGGATATACGAGTATTGTTAATGTGTCCAAGACGACAATGCCACAAATAAGTCTCATCTGATTTACTCAGTTTGAGATTTTGTTTGTCATGTTATATGTTTGAGATTCAATTATATTCAAAATATAAAGACCATTATTAACATCTACTGTACATATCAAAATGTCAATTTTATATACAAAACACCCAATGTCCATGAATACAAAGGTATACCCGCATCGGGTTAAACTAGATACAGAGATGATGTTACTTAGTCAAACTAGGTACATAATAACAGTCACCTAATATAATTACATGCCCCAATGGCAGATTCAAAACATAGGTCCCAACGGCCAAATCAACGACCCTCTTCATGTTTCCGACTCTGAAGCCAGTATCCTGCTAATCAGTAGATCCTGCACACCAATACATATGTGAGTACCACATCCAGAATCAAAAATCCATTTTTTAAAACCAGTAGTTGACATGTTTATAACAAACATACCTGAAGCCGGAGCCTTGCCCGTCTTCACTTCCTTCAACTCCGCCCTGTACTTACGACAGTCACGCTTCTAGTGACCCCGTTTGCTATAATGTAGGCAGACGTCTTGTGATATGTCCTTAGTCTTCCTATAAGACTTTGATGATTTAGCCTTGCCCTTCTTCTTCCTTTTCTTCACACCCTCAGAAGCCTTCGGCTAAGCCTTTGCCTTCTGGGATGTCGAAGTAAGGTGCGCCTCGTGCTTCTTGCCCTTTAGAAGCTCTGGGTCAGCTTTTTTTGTTGGACAATTATGACCCATAGCATCCCTATTTGTACAGAACACGGTGTTGTTGTACAAATTAACTATGTGACAAAAGAAATTGCTCTTTTATCATTTGTAATTGGATTACCGAGATATATAAATGATAGAAGTCCATATTATTAGTACCAGATTAATAAGATATGAGACAGTATTAATCCATTAAGGTTTAATCATTAAATATCCCTAGTCGTAGTATTATGGAGACTGGACATCGATAATGCGGAATAGGCTAGTATTACACTTGTGCGTGTTACGGAAGCATAACATCATAGTTCTCATATGTTTAAGTAATGGATACTTATGCAAGTATAATAGGAGGTTGTGTTTACCGATGGTACGAAAACAGTTTCGCTCTGGATAGACCCCTCAGAATCCCATTGGTAGTGTGACTATGTGTGTATAGGAATCCATATCAGGGTAGGTGTATTTGGTCTTAACCTGAGACTTGCATCGTTAATACTTGCGACAATCAGTATACTTTAGTTTTGGTCATCTAGGGCTTTAACAGGTTCTGTGTACGCCTCTTTTGGGTATACTGAGAATCGTAGTGTATTGGGTGTGATGTCAAGATGGAAGTATCACTTCAGTCATATGGAGATGATGATCACGCATGGATACAGAACTAGTACTCTCTTAAATGCTGCAGCTATCGGGATAATATGACAAGGTCATGATTATCCGATTAAAGAGACTAGTTGCTTGTGATCCGATATATGCTTCGTACGGGGTAGACACAATTCCAGCCACAGGCCTAGCATGTGACATCCGATACTGGATCGTTATACGCAATACTACGTATACTACACCTGACAAAGATTACATATTCCTTTAAAGAATATTTCTGGAGAATTGGGTAGGCACGGTGTTTTGCTAGAAGCCAACAATGTCTTGTAAATCGGTAAAAATGTGGTACCGGGTACGCACATATTCGGATAGTCTGATGACTGTTTTTACTGTCAACATATCCAGGGATCTCTTGGGTCGCCTCCCAAAGATTCACTGATGAAATTTGACTCGAGCATAAAATTAATCTGGGATTAATTACGGTAATAAATTAATCTGGAATTAATTACGAGATTAATTGCATCGAGAATTTATCTGGGATTAAATTCGTCGAGAAGAGAGAACGCGATTAATTTGGAATTAATCGGTAAAATAAATTTAATATTTAAATTAGATTTTTCTATTTAATTTATTTAATTGGGCTAAAATAATATATCTGATATATTAATTGAAATTAGATTTCAATGCGGAATTAAAATTGGATTTTAATTCAAACGAACGAATTAATTTGAAATTAATTCGCGAGCTACTTCCGTAATAATTTTGTTAGGCATTATTATTTAATTAAATTAGATTTAATTACATTGCGACGGAAAATTTGTTTAATCGGATTAAACGAAACCGAGCCCGAAGTGTGTTTAGTAAGCCCACTTGAATTTTGAATTTAAGTGGGGCCCACCAACTTACATCAAATGTCTACACAAGATTGATGGTGTTAGTTGGAAGCATTTATTGAATCTTACACAACACACTTTTGACTTTACTTTTTGAAAAGTATATACAACTTTTTGGATTGGTTTTTTGGTTATTGATTTTAAAAATCAAAAAGGAAAAATACTATTCATCTCCTTCTCTCCTCCATTTGGGCGTGAACTTGGTTCATTGCTTCTTGGATTTTGTTGCAATATTCAACAATGCTAGCACATTAAGGAGTCAAATAAGGTGATAGGTAGACTTACCCATGAGTTTGGAACACTTAAAGAAGGCTTGGAAGCATCAAATACATGGAGAGAGTCTTGAAATCTCATCCAAGCATTGTGAGTATTTCCGCAACTCTCTTTGATTATTCGCACTTTAATCATTCTTAGTGATTTTGTGGCATGTCTTGGAGACTAACAATGGTATCTAGAGCCATCCTAAGTTTGATTTGGAATTCTTGGGTTTATGGACTTTATTTGGGGTTTTTGTGTTTAGAACATAATTTCTTCAAATTGATTGTTTGGTTGAGCTTGGATGATGTCTAATTGGATTTGTGCATCCTTAATTTTGTGAAAAATTGATAGGATTAATTTTCCCCAATTTGTAGCCTTGGCCGAACACACCCTAGAATATGTTCATGGTGAATTTTTGAAATTTAACATATTGGATGTGTTGTTGGCATGAGATGTATGTTAAAAGTTGATTTAATTAGATTGAAATCAAATTGCATGATATTTTATATGCCATTGCCGTGAACCCCATAACATGTTGTAGAATTGATTTTGCCCCAATTTTGTGTTGGACGTGAATGTGGGAATTAGGCATGATTAATTAGATTAAATTAATATTTTGGAAACATTAGGTTAATTAATTAATTATGATAATTGCACTTTAATTAAATTAATATGTTATTTGGAATGTTGTATTAATTTAAATATTGTAATTGGGCTTAATGGACTTGGTTGGGCCAAGTTTGGTTTAGGACAATTAGTTGGATCGAATTGGGCCTAAAACCATTTCCATAAAGTCCAAATATGATAATTGGGCATTTAAAATTTTAATTGGGCCTAATGGGCCTAAATTGATTTTGGCATAGGGTGATTCCTAATTGGGTCTTGACATCTTGGGTTTGACCCATAATTGCCAAAGCCCATGCCTTAAGAATTAATTAAAAGCCCATTGGACTTTAATTGAATAGTATCAGATACTAATTGGGCCTTTGAGACCCATAAATATTGGATTTGGAATCCAAGTCTAAAAGGCACAATTAAAAATGTAATAATTTAATTTGAAATTAAATATGAATTAGTATTTAATATAATTTAAAATTGGATTTAAAATTGTAGTTCGATATAATTCAAGAATACGTACTTTGAGTACTTATTCTTATACGAGTTGGACTCGCACAAATCAAATCATTGTTTGAACATTGGATGGTCATTAATTAAAGATTAATTAATTGGATTAGATTGATTGATAACATGTTATGTGTGAATACTTGGATGTATGTATGAATAATGTATATCGGATGGATATTAGATGGGTGAGGGCAATTTTGGAAATTGTTGTAATAAATTTAGAATTTATTTAATTGGACCTGCGTGTCCAGCCTATTACCTCTTTTCTCATTGTATTTCTCTTCTCACCAATTCCCCTCAATACAAATGAGGTTTCTTTAGAAGTATTATGTAATTGGGTAGAAGTATGAATAATGCAAGTCGGGGAGAGGAAATGGAGTGATTTGTTCTAGGAATAATTTGTGAGATATTCATCCGCATATCATTATTAATTTATTTACCGCGCCTTATTATGCTTTTAGAATACATGCTTAAGGGTGTATGATGAGACCTAATTAAAGATAATAAATTGGTTGCCAATTACACGAAAAACCCTCAACAAATATTAAGCGATTTCCTTCAATAGAATTGTAGGAGTTAAATCAAGTCCCAAGATCAACAAATCAAGCATAAAAAAACGAGTATGAACACAACAAAGGAGGTGCGGAATATACTCACATTGAATTCGGTTTTGATGAAATGAACACAAGTTGCGTTTTTGCTTCCTCCAAGCTCACGGCAACAGCTCTCCAAGGCAGTGGGCTGCTCGGTTTGGACTGGTTTGGTTCCTCCAAGAATCGGCCATGCATGGACTCCATTGAAGCTCAAAGCTTCAAGCTCAAAAAATTAAATCCAAGCTCATGAAGACACTTCCCTATCACCTATGTATCACTCATGGTGTGCTAGCACTAAGTCTTCTTCAATTTGCTTCTCAAAATTCGGTGAAACCAGAAAAATCAAGAAGAAAATCGGCAGTGAAGCCGTGAAGAAGATGAGAGGAAAAGAGAGGGAAAATGAGGAAACCGTGTCTTGCATGTGAGAGAGAGAAAAGATTTAATATATATATTTATTTCCTTTACCAAGTAAATTAAATAAAAGATATATATAACTTTAATTCAAAAGTCAAAAATAAAAAGCAACAAAGCTTTCCATCATTTCTACTTTTTACTTTAAGTCACATCACATCACTTTAATAAAGTGACATGTTGTCAAGTCACATCACTCAAAGTGACAATTGATTTGACGCATGATGTGACAAACGATTTGACGCTAGATGTGACTCGCGTGCCGCGCTCGAATTCGAAATGCGAATGCGCTGGCAATCACTATCGGGCTCGGGTTCTCTAATTCCAAATTAACGAATTTTCCGTCGCGTCGTAATTAAATGATTACGCCTAGCGAAATCACTATTCACGTCGCTAACGAATTAATTCTAAATTAATTCGTTCGCCCGAATTAAATCTAATTTTAATTCCGCGTCAAAATCCAATTTCTTATAATATATCGAATATATTATTTTATCGATTAATTCCAAATTAATCGTTCTCTCTCTTAATTAATATTTTATCCAAGATAAAATATCTCCGCAATTAATCCCAGATTAATTTTCTCCCTCATCGAATTAATCCCAGATTAATTCTATCTCTCTCTTCTAATTAATCCCAGATTAATCAAAGTGCGAGTCATACGTCATCGGTGAATCTTCAGGAACCGACCCATGAGATCTCCGGATATGTTGGCAGTAAATACGATCGTCGGACTGTCCGAACACGTAAGTACCTCGTACTACGTTTATATCGATTTACAAGACAAGGTTGGCTTCTAGCAAAGCGCCATGCCTACCCATTTCTCCAGAAATATTCTTACAGGAATATATAGATCTGTATCAAGCGTAGTATACCGTAGTATTGTGTATATTGGCCCAGTATCGGATAGTCACGTGCTAGGGCTGGGGCTGGATAAGTGTCTGCCCCGTCCGAAGCACATGTCGGATGTCTGGTAACATAGTCTCTATAATCGGATATTTATGACCTGGTCACAATATCCCGATGGTTGCGCAACACTTAAGAGCACTAGTACCGTATCCTGCGTGACATCATCTCCAATATGACTGAAGTGATACTTCCGTCTTGACATCACACCCAATACACTACGACTCTCTGATAAACCCAGAAATGGTGTACACAGTGTTGGAGTTTAATCAAGTCCACAAGATCACAAACAATGCATAAAAATCACATATGAACACATCAAAGGAGGTGGCGGAATCAACTCACATTGAATTTCGGTTTTGATGTTTGAAGAACAAGGTGCGATTTTTGAGCTCCCTCCAAGCTCGGCAATGGCTTCCAATGCAGTGGACTGCTCGGTTTTGGGCGTGTAGATCTCCACCATTTTCGGCCATTGAAGACCACCATTGAAGCTCCAAGCTTCAAGCTTCCTTGCTCAAGAAGATGCTTCCCTATCACCTATGTATGCTCAAGGTGTGCTAGCACTTGATTTTTGCCACAAAATCATTATCTTGCTTCTCCATTTTCGGCAGAAAATAGAACAAGAAGGAGAAGAAAAACGGTCCAAGACCGAGAGAGAAGATAGAAGGTTTTTTTGGCTCCATTTTTATTGTGTGAAACCGTGAAGACCAAAAGAAAAGTGAGAGAGTGTCACATGAATCTAGTCTCAAAATTAGGCCAAATACATAAACAACAAAGACCAATGAAAGTCACGTGAATGGCCAAATATTTTGCCAAAAACCGTGTACTACACATGGTCCAAGAGAGAGAAAATGATTTTTATATACATATATCTTTATTCCATTTACCAAGTAAATGAATAAAATATATATACACAAGTCCTATCAACTTTCAAACAATCACCTTTCTATATTCACATCATGTCACTTTAATAAAGTGACATATTGTCAAGTCACATCACTCAAAGTGACAATTGATTTGACGATTGACGCGACTAGC
>SKCR01004516.1:0-26496 GCA_019454045.1 Zanthoxylum bungeanum | reverse complement strand
ATTTTACAATGGGGATGGTACTGTGATATCGTCTAAATTCTAAACAATAAATTGCTAACGATGGGTATGATTGGATATTTTCATTCCAATGGGATCTATTTGTCACTGTCACTTTAGTTAAATTCTAATGAGGGGCGTCCATGTCACTTTCCTCTAGTATTTAGGGTGGGTGTGTTCAGCTCCAAGAGTTTTCCGGAAAACACGTTTTACTCATTTTACTATAGTTGGAACACTTAAATAAAAATTGGTCAACAAAATTTATTTTCCAATGAATAAAAAAGTTTAGTATTTTTCTGCTTCTAATTAGGGAACTGGTAAAATTCATATTCGAACTCAGATCCGCATGAATCTGGGTCGATATTAGAATCCAAAAAAAAATATCCAGACCGAGTATGCATCAAAGTAGACCTAGCCGAAAACCTCATTTTTAATAATTTTTTTAATTACATTATTTTGTATTTAATTTTATAGTTTGTAGTTTTACCATTTTTAATTCCATTTTTTTGTATTTTTAATTCCATTTTATTCTATTTGTATTTATTTTTTAAGTTTTTAAAATATTAATTAGTAAAAATTTTGGATTTGAGTCCCGAAATTATCGATCTGTGTAGATTTGGTTCGAGTCCAGATTTGTGATAGTCCAAAATTTTACTACGTGAGTCTGAATTTTTTTTTACAAATACATGTATTTTGAACCCGGATCTATGTAGATTCCGACCTTTTTGTCATCCTACATCTAATCACAAGAAAATATTTTCCCAAAAAAAATTCTATACGCAAAAAATGAAAATGTTTTTTGAAATTTTTTTTCATGTAATAGCCTAACATCGAAAAAACTTTCTTTCTGAGAAAAAAAATGATTTTCATGGAAAATATTGAACTTTTACGAAAATCATTTTACAACAATGAAACATTAGTGTTAAATTTCAAATAAAGATTTCGTAATCAAATTACAAAGTATTAGACACTTGTATTCAGTGTTGTATCAAATTTTGTATATAATTTTTTTTATTAATTGTCATCGGTATTTATTGAATAAGAATTTATATGTAATTGAATATTAATTGTTTATTATTAATATTACGTGTCAGAAGATTATAAAAAAATTTAATATAATTTTACTCAGTATTGGATTGAATTTATAAAAAAAAATTATTTATACATGTGATGAAAATATATAAATTTTTTTTTTTTTAATCTTATTGAATAAGAATAATGAAGTTATCAAAAGTGTACAAAATGGTACAAGAGCAAGAATAATCAAACCACACAAATAAATCCTGTCACAAAACTACAAACAATCTAAAGCGTTTTATTTATACATGTGATGAAAATAAATAAAAAGAATCCCATATGATATGATATATATATATATATATCTATCATCTTCAGAAGCAGGCGTCCAACACACAGCAGCAACACAAAGCAGCACAACTGCAAATGAAACAAATCTATCACCATGAATACAATAATTAAATATTTATTTATATAAAATTATATCTTCTTAATAATAATTCTCAGATGAGGACGGACTCTATTTCAATTAATTACATACCATCCTTTCCAGAAGCCATCACCTCTGGACTTGGTTTCTACTGGAGTGTGATTTTGAGAATAAACATTATCGCCGTCTTTCGTCGGATAACCAATCGGAGGCGGCGGCGCCACGTATGGACCTGCCCCCGTAGATGGTGGTGGGCATGCTACTGCAAAATTCCCAATATTAAAAATAAAAATTAATCATCAATAAAATTTATGAAGAAAACTGTATTTTAAAACGTGGAGACGTTTTACCTGCAGACTGATTTTGATGGTAGGAACTCATATTTCAAATTTTTCAAAAAGAGAAAGCAAAGACAAAGTTTCAGATGAAGATGATGATGAGTTAGGTGGGAGAGTTGAAGTTGAAGGATGAAGATGACGAGGACGAGTAGTTAGTTTATTGATAAGGGCATGTAAGATGTATTTATAGAAGAAAAATTATATAATGGTGGAGTGGGTACGTTGTTTCTTCGAAGGAGAGAATTTGTTAAAAAACGATGAGTCATGAGGGGCGGTCGGGCACCGCGTAGAGCTCTTTCGGTTGAAATTCTCTAGAACTCTTTGTCAGTTTGAATCCGCAAACACACAATTTAAACGGGATATTCTCATTTAGCACTTATAATTTGGGTTAAATTCTAATTAATTAAATGTATTTTGAAAAATATCTCATAATATAAAAATTAAACGGATATTTTTTCAATTTAAAACAGTAACTTTTAGTTATTTATTACACTATAAATTTAAAACTTAATGCATAAGATTTGACTGGATGAGTTTTTATACCTAAAGACATTATGTGAAGACTTATAACTAGGGGTGAGCAAAATCGGTTTCAGTTCCGGTTCCGCATAGAACCGAAACCTACCCGGAAAATTCGGTTCCGCACTAAGTGGAACCGGAACCTACCCAATTAAACAGGGTACCCTATTATTCGGTTCCAATCCGGTTCCGGTCCGGTTTTGAATTACCCTATTTTAAAATATTTTAATGAAAACTACATTCCGATACGAGTACGTAGGAAAAAACAGGGACCAAATCGGAGTGCAGAAGCTCAAGAACGAAAGGTTATACAATAGCCACTATTTTCTTTCAAAATATTTGATTATTGATATCATTAGTTATATATAGATTTTCATTATACTTATGTTAGACTTACTAAGAATGCTAATTCATCAAGTTTTAAGTAAAGATAATGCACAAAGGTTTCAAACTTAACATTTACTACAGTCATAAAGGTTTGTCTACTGAAACATTAGGAGAAACATTATTGCACTGGCAAGAATTGTAAAAGATGTGAACATGGCATAATAGATAGGTGAACATGGTAGAAGATGTGAACATGGCATATACAGATAGTGCTCTACTCTCATTATAGACATTGCATAAAATAAAATAGGCAGTTTAACCAGCAGCAGTGACACTAGATACACACAAAACACAAACACACATACATTCTATATATACTTGATAGAAGCACTAAAATATTGCTATATGAACTGCGACTCTTTAAAATTTATACAATTAAATAATGAACGCCAAATGTTTAAAATTTATGTTCATATAAACCGGTTCCATGGTCCGGTTCCGGTTCCAACTATTTTGGAACCGGAACCTACCCGGATAAAATCGGTTCCTTCATATTTGGAACCGGAACCTACCCGATTACAACCGGTTCCGGTTCCAAACCCGGAAAATCGGTCCGGTTCCAACCAATTCCGGGTAGAACCGGAACCGATGCTCACCCCTACTTATAACGCGTAACCTGTGCCCACAACGTAACACGAGTTCTGTATGGGACCCGGTCGTTAACTTCTTGTTGTATCATATGCAACCGACTATGATAAGACAGACACGTGAACCCATAATTTATAGGTTTTGTTTTCTTGTTTCATTATGACGCAAAGAAACACTTTTGAGAATTATCATTTTTCTATCTTTATCTTTTCTATTGATAGTCTCAAATATGTTTAATTTTCTATTTTATTTTATAGAAAATGAATTTATTTTAAAAAAAATCAAATAGATAATTTATTAATTTATTTTTTGTGAGTTTATTTGTTAAGTTTGTGCTATCTTAGCAAGCACTCTTTTTCAGGTTTGAATAAAATCTTCACTTATAGTATTGAGATGGATCAAGAAGTGATAAGAATAAGTCAAGTCCAAAAATTTGAGACTATAAGTGTTAGGTTTTGGGGTTGGCGCGTAAGTATTCATTTAAAATTTTTCATCCAAAATTATTTTAAAAATCGTGATTATGTCGTTATTGATGTAAACAAATATAGTATTAAATTAATCCATATTAATTCAAACATGCATGCATATGATTTATTTATAAATGTAATAAAAATTAAGTAACAAAAAAAAAAAAATCATACATGAACTCCTTTGTTTTTCTCTAAAGACTTCTTGAATTTCATTCTCGAGTTTTTCTTTTGTCGTAGTGCATCAAGCGTTACACCTCTAATTGGCATACTAGAATTCATCCACGAACAAATGCTCCCACTTTGAGAATAAAGAAACTATTTTTCTTTCTTAAATGTTGAAGTCTTATTTAGAATCAAAGAAATAATTTTCTTTAAACCTAACTTAGAGCAAACTTGGAACAAAGCAAATAAGAGAGAGAGAGAGCGCACTAGATTTTCAGCCAAGGGTGTTTACATCCACCTTGGCCGAATTCTATACTTATTTATCGAGTTTAGGATTAACTTTGTTGTATCCTAATACAATAAGGATAATCCAAGATCTCTCTAAATCAGATTCGATCTCTTTAAGATTCATTCTCAAATAATAATTAGGAAACCTTAACTAAATAAGAATTTCTTATTAAATAAAATTTCTTATTTGATCCATATTATGACTCTAATTAATTTGGGTGCTAGTCCACTAAATTAAAGCTCAATAGATTAAATATTATTTTGGCCCAATAATTAATTAATTAATAATTAATTTCAACTTTACTTAATTTTAATTAATAATTAATCAAAATTACATTTAATTAAATTTAAATTATTTAATATCAATATCAATATTTATTTAAACAATTAAATCTATTTTTATATTTCAAATTTATTAATCAAATTAATATTTCCGAAATATTCGAATGTCGTAATTTTATTAGGAAATTCTATTTTGATTGAAAATCTAATTTTCATATTAATGCCAAAATAATCATGTATTAACCTTTAATGACATCCTTAAATTTGTAACGTAGACAGGAAATATATTTATGCGACCGTCCTAGATTTATTATCGAGTAGTAATGAGATGATATTAACTCTTTAATATTTCATCACTATGATATCTCATATACCATGGGTAAACGTCTAACTGCATGCCATGACCCATAGTCGATGAATGAAGTGAGAAAAATATATAAACCTGTTAAAATACACTTCGAGTATATCATCTCATTCCTTCCGATATTTATGTTCATTATCGAGTCTGGGTTCGTGATTAGGTCAAATCATTACTACTTGATATATTTCAAAACTAGATCTCATGGATTGATATCTCTAAGATATCGACTGCTTTGCTAAAAACTTATATCCAAAATTATCTAAAACTATCGGATCCGTGTTTAAAGCACACATGATTTCGTAAGTTAATAGTTCAAGACGATCTATTATTTATTCAAAGGACGTGTCTAGTTGAATGACGATATACTAGTGAACTATGAGTACTATTGCACAAGTCACAATGTGATCTCACGTCAGATAATAATAATGACATTAATTTATTATTACGAAGATCAATGACTTTAGATAATATTTCAATGTGATCTTACGCTTCTGTGGTCGTATATTTCATTCTACTAATGAAGATGCCTACTGTTTGCGTCCTTATGATGATATGAGTCTCATCATTCATTTATTATAACATCAAATTTCAATTTAGACTACACACAATATATCGATCAAGAAAGAAATATATTATTGTCATGTATAATAATCACATTTTACTAATAACTTAATTTGAGACTTATATAAATATCATTGACTCATAATCACAATCGTCTTTTGGATTAACAATATTTATTTGACATAATGTCTCGGGACATATACATAAAATATGGATGTAACGATGTGTAGAAAATAAATACTTTTTATTAATAAAATAAAACTGTATTATAAAATATTACGCCTAAAACCACGACATCCCCAATAGATTTTAGGGCATACACTCTAACAATTAGATCATTAGATATTAATGTTAGGTTATTTTTCTTTTTGTTGTTGAATTTGGATGTACAAAAGATGATTAATTTATCAATGTAAATGTTATATGATATGACATATTGGTTCGGTTATTGCCCTACACTGACGCATCAGGGATCAACCTGCCCGATTAGGTCACGGTGGGTCGATGGGGCAGCGCCCCCGTTGGGGCTAGGGGAAACACCCCAAAAATAAAAATGAAATTCAAAGGGAAAGGTAACCAAAATAAGTGATTTCATGTCCTTTGGAACGAAAAAGATATTCTTACCTTATATTATCGCGAAAATAAAAGTCAGAGACATAAAGATGCATTCTGACTAATATTGTCGCGACAATGAGAAGCTGATACTAAAGGTTCTTGGACTTATATTGTCGTGCCAATGAGTAGTCATTGTCGCAACAATATGAAACCCGTGCATATTGTCGCAACAACGACTTGTCATTGGCATAAAAATGAGACGCTGACCGGTGCGTAATCACACTAGTATAACGCAAGCGCACGTATCGTTCAAGTAGTATAAAAAGTATCGATCACACGAAGACTTGATACCTAAGCTATTAATTTTATGAGGCCAAATGATTACTAGTATCTAATGGATTGGTTGTTTGATTGGAATAGTGACTTTAAATTTAAAAAAAATTAAAACAAATAAAATGGCGCTAAAGTTAGTTGAGGAAAATTCAAATTTATAAAACTATCCAAGATTGTGATTTCTTCCAATACCTATTTAAAGATGAAGTGGTTATTTCATGTTTGTGTAATATACTGGTTTACTAACCTGGAACACGAAACTCTGCAAAAGCCTTTGTCGATGGTCAGATGCAAATACCCAGTGTAACCCAATTAAACCATATGTCTATGTCAACCAAGTTACCTGAATTCATTAAGATTAAGTTCCAATTGTGGCTACCCCCGCCCGACAGGTATATGTCTATCCTGTAAGGAAATCTATTAAAGGGTTATTTATCCTCAAGGAAGATCGTGGGCTATTAAGTCTAAGGCTGAAACCTAAAATTCCTTCGTCAAGTTTATTTTAAGTTTACCTGATCAATCTTATTAGTGGCCAGTTAACAAGAAACATTAAGCTTAAGACTTAATAAGTAAACCTTTATATTACCTAAACTATAAAATAACCCCTTATAAACCGGTGATATTGGAATTCATCACAACCCCAGATAACAGGCTTAGCTACGACACATATTTACAACTAGTAAAGACTTAAAAATAAAAGACATAAATTAAAATGTTGAAAATAAATGCTGGAAATTAAAAAGGAAAAAGTACAATAAAAGAAAATGTTAGGGTTAAAGGATCCACTTTTATTACTACTATTTTAGATATCTCCCTTAATATAATATATTAACTTGTGTGATATTACCAACCAGCCATATATGCGGTATCCTGATTAAGTCCAATTAATAATTAATTACCAACCGACCAACCAGGCGGTATCCATGCTTAGTCATGTTAAAATCAATTTAATATCAATTACCAACGGCCAATATAGCGGTATCCTTATTAAGTCTGGTTTTAAGTTTTAAGTTTTTAATAGTTATTATATTATATTAAGGGAGATTAATCTAAATAGCAATAATAAAAGTTTTACCTTTCACCCTAGCAGGGGGAAGTTACCTCTTCATTGCTGAATAGTAAAAACTGAAAAGTAAAGAAAGTAAAATATTATTACAAAAAGTAAATAAAATTAATTACAGAACTGAAATTTAAACAAACTATATACAAACTCCTTAGTATTATCAGAGAATTACAAAGAGGAAGGTACATCTGAAACTAAAATTTTGAGCTGAATTTATAGGCGTCGATAGGCCTCACGCGTCGCGGCGCGTCACCCTCTTCGTGTCGTGACGCGCCATGATTTATGGCGTGTCTTGCGGAGACGACGACACGTGGCAATTGGATTTACGATAAGGTGACACGTGGCAGAGGGCGTCGGTAACTCAATGATTGCGATGACGTGGCGATGACATGGCTGTGACGTGGCGATGTTGATTGTCGGCACCATGTGATTGTGACACGTGGCATAAGATGATTGGTTTATGATGACGTGGCTGACAAGTGGCAAGCTGACTTGGCATGTGATTGATGTGGATGCCACATGGCTGACACGTGGACGACACGTGGTGATGGCGATTGTCGGTAACATGTGATGGTGACACGTGGCATGGCGCACATTAGCAGATCTGTTGTGATGTTGACACGTGGCAGACACACGTTAACAGATTCGGCGCACGTTAGCATCTAGCGCATTTTAGCAGAACCCATCTGATTGGTCCACGTGTCCCGGCACATTTTAGCAGAGGTCCGGCGCACGTTAGCGGTCGCGACTCGTAAATTCCAGTTTTTCCATTTTTGTCCATTTTTCACTGTTTTGGCCCCGAATCACCTCCAGAGAGTCCTGAAACCTTATTTATCTACAAAATAACACACAAAACACATCAAAATATTCACAAAACTCAAGAAACTATATAAAATATTATGTCAAATGAGTGGGAAATAATGATACATTTACAACTCATCAGACCCTCCAAACTTAACATTTTGCTAGTCCTTGAGCAAAACAACAAGATAAAATAACATAAACACTTTAAAATAAAATTAAACTAAGCCACTTTCGTAGGGATCACGGTTGTATTTAGCGTATGCAATAAGCCTAAGCCTTTAAAACCCTAGGTGTCCCTAGTGGACGAGTTGTAGTTTCGTGAGGGCTTACATCAACGATACCCACAAAAGTAAAAAGATAGTAAAACTAATGCACACAAAAGCAAAAGACAAGAGAGAAAAAGAGAATAAAGAAGTTAGTGGCTAACCAGGTGAAACTTCTTATCTAAGTTTAGAGTTGTTTTCTTTCTTTCAAATTACTGAATAAGTAAATTCTCCGATTTTTCTGATTTTTTTTTTATTTTATATACAATATCTTCCATCCATGTAACGAGCTTGGGTCAGTGACTCCCAAACCAGTTGGCTTTAGGGCACCAGATGTTAAGACACCCCTACAGACTTAATTACTCGGACTTCAGAGATATATATTTTTTGTAACATATTTGATCCATGTAACAAGCTTTGGGCTAGTGGTTCCCAAATCAGTTGTTTTTAGGGCACTAGGTGTTGAAACACCCCTACGAACTTAATAACTCGGATCTCAGACGTTTTTTTCTTTTTTTTATCCCATCGCTTTTTTATATACTTAATCCAATTAAACTAGAGCATTGAATATTACAAACTCGTCAATTACTACTTATGTCCATATGTTACCATGTATGTTGATAATATCTATCAACTGAGCATATGAAGATTCATTTTAATCAGTTTTCTAGAGAATTCACAAATTAAATAATTCAAAATGAAATAAACAAAAATTAACTTGTTCCGAAATAGGTTGAGATACGTGTCAGGAGTGGAAACTCCTTACACATGTATCTCACACCAATTTCACCCGATTAATCAAATTAAAAACATAAAAACACAAAATATTTTTTTGATTTTTGTAAAAATTTAATTGTTTTGAATTTTTTTCGAAAATTTTTGGACTAAAAATAAAATCAACAAAATACTACAACTATTCCCACCCCCAAACCTAAATGAGACATTGTCCCCAATGTCTTAAAAAGTAGAAGATGAGTTTAGAAGATAGTATCTGGTTAGCTGAAATTCTACATTAAAATTAAATGTTAAGATCCAGATTTATCCGACGCTTCTTACCACGATCGTCTTCAGACCATTTTATCTTGGAAATGATAGGGTCAATTTGTGGTTCATAGGCTAAGATTTGGTCAATTATATATGGGGCAGTTCTGGCAGTGAAGATGAGTTCTGTCAGAGGTTTTGTCACGAACCCATTTCTCCAGGCCTCATCAAGAAAACACAAAGAAAATCATAAAATTCATCAACGTTAAACAACCCAATCGGTTTCTGGTGTATGTTCAAGTTCGCCCAAGATAGCACTATAAAAATTTCTTCTAATGTACCCAAGCCACCTGGAAAAGCAATAAAATCATCAGCACGGTTAATCATTTCCACCAATCGTTCGGACATACCTGGCACGATCAGTTCTTCTCCGTTTGATGGTCCAATCAGATTCGCTTCCGCCAAGGGTTTTGGGATGATTCCCATAACTCGACTGCCTCATTCCTGTACGGCCTTTGAAACGATCACCATTAATCCAAGATTGCCACCGCCATATACTAAGTACATATTCTTCTCAACTATGCTCGACCCAATTCTTGTGCTGCCTCTATGTATTGTGGCTTAGTACTAACACTAGTACCGCAAAACACACAGATGTTTTCAACTCGTCTTCTTGAAGTAGCTTCCATTTTTATGTATTTATTTCTCAGCTCTGGATGCCTTCAAGAGTGCAATGATGAGTTGAATTTATAATACCTGAAAAAGGGTGAGTAATAATAGCACTAATATCTTCCAAGGAAAGATAGTTAGTAAAACAATAAATCGTGAAAGGTCAAAAAAGTCTGGATCCTGTCGGAGAAATAAAAGAAAACAACAAAACAAATCACAATTATTAAGAAAAGACAAAGATATATAATATTTACAAAAAGTAACAACTTGAATGACGTCTATGCGTCAGGGACAAGCTTCCCATCCAATTTTCTTATAAATTGGCAAATAGGGTCTTTTAAAGTCAGATTTTCGAGACTATACTGTTGTCTTTCTTTACGGAATTGTGCATATAACAAGCGAATTTCGTGATACATATTTCCACTGAGATACGTCTTAAGTGTCTTAGATATGTCATCCAGAGACTCTTTTCTCAAGCCATCCCTAATGAAATTTATCTTATCTTCATGGTTATCAGACACCATTCCTAAAGAACGACAATGAGTATCACAAAACATACGAGCACATTTATAGCATACACCCATTCTTTTAGCTCTTCTCTTTTTAACATAGGTGCTTCTTCCTAAACCAGACAAATGTGAAATAAAAGAGTCAGAAAACTCACCTGCCAATCGGACCCGTGCTTTAATAATCCAATGAATGTCAGTAGGAATACCTTTTATCATTAGTAGTCTCATCCGTTCCAAGCGAGCTTTGTAGACTTTCATCAGAATATTTTGAGGGAGAGAAGGAAATTGCTTGTGAAGATTTGCGAGAGCGTCTTCCATATTGAAATGACTTAAACTGCAAAAACTAAACACACAAAAATAAAACACACCAAATCACAATATATACACAAATTGAATGAGTTGCCTCCCAGCTAGCGCTAAGTTTAAAGTCGTCAGCTAGACGTGACTGCCCGAACATTAGGCTGGATCTGAATGTGTGACACTTTCTTTTTGTCGCTCAAATGATTCTCCTTTGTAGTGTTTGACACACTGACTATTAACCTTGAATGTTTTGTTGGAGTCGGGATCATGTATTTCAACGGCTATATCTGGTAAAACCTTGGTGATTAGGAATGGACCTGACCACCGTGATTTTGGTTTTCATGGGAAGAGTTTCAACCTTGATTTGTTTAACAGTACCCTCTGCCCTGGTTCTAGTGGTATGCGTACTAACTTCTCATCATGTCTCTTCTTGCCCTTTTCTTTGTACAGTTTAGCATTCTCAAAAGGCTGTATGTGAAATTCATCCAATTCTTTGAGCTGGTGGAACTATTTCTCTTCTGTTGCTTGTAGTGCAAGAATAGGCTTCTTCAGTACGCAAAACGTTTTTCCTCAGGCTCCACAGACAGTTTGTCAGTAGAACTTTGCATTGCATTGGAGTTCTGGATGGTACTATGTATCACATCAAGTCTGAAACATTCCTCCTTCTTTTCGTCATCCGGGAATTCCATGGCTTTGAAAACATTGAATTTTACTTCTTGGTCTTGTACCCTCATGGTTAGTTCTCCTTTTTGTACATCAATAATGGTTCGACCTGTAACCAAGAATGGTCTCCCAAGTATGATTGGCACGTCTTCGTCTTCCTCCATATCAATGACAATAAAATCTACTGGGAAAATGAATTTGTCAACTTTGACCAGCACATCTTCAATTACACCTCTCGGAAATACGAGTGTTCTATCAGCAAGTTGCAGAGAGACTGATGTGAGCATTGTTTCACCAATCTGCAATTTCTTGAAAATAGAAAAAAGACATCAAGTTAACACTCGCACCTAGATCACACGAAGCCCTACCGAAGTTATGTTCTCCTATGATGCAAGGAATGGTGAAACTGCCAGGATCTTTCAACTTTGGGGGAAGCTTTCTCTGAATGATGGCGCTACATTCTTCCGTCAATGCCATTGTCTCGTAATCTCCCAATCTTTCTTTTCGTGAAAGAATGTCTTTCATGAATTTGACATAGCTGGGCATTTGTTCCAAAGCTTCTGCAAATGGAATATTGATATGCAGCTTTTTGAACACCTCTAAAAATCGAGCAAACTGCTTGTCTAGTTTATTTTTCTGGAGACGCTGTGGAAAAGGTGGAGGTAGAGTGATTATTTCTGGTTCTTTTTCCTTTACTTCTTTTTCCTCCATATGTGGAACTGCTTCTTTTGGAACTTCTTCAATGGATGCCTTGATTCCAACATCTTTGTTGATTTCAGTACCGCTTTTTAAAATGATGGCATGACAGTGCTCATTCCCCATGTTCCTTGGATTTAGTTCTGTATTGCTAGGAATATTACCTGGCGGTCTGTAACTCTGAGCATTGGCGAGTTGTCCAATTTGATTCTCCAGTGCTTTAATAGAAGCAGATTGGTTCTGAAACATAGCATCATATGTTGCTTGTTGCTTTTTGAACATCTCTGCAATCCATTCTGGTTCTTTTTCAAACTCCTGGCCTTTATTTTGTTGTTGGAATCCAGGTGGTGGATTGTTCATTTGCCCTAAATTGTTGGTCCATGCGAAATTGGGATGATTCCTCCACCCTGGGTTTTAGGTGTTGAAATATGGTTTGTTCCTCTATCTGTTGAAATTGTTGACGTAATTCACCTTTTCTTTATGTTGGTTTGGTTCTGGTGCTCCTCCATATGGTGAACTTGTGGATCCAATATTGCTTTGCATGCTAAGAGTTTCCAAGAATTTGCATATCTGGTCCAGCTTGGCATTTACTGCAGTGTTGGTTCCAACTTCATAAATTCCAGCAATTCGTTGGATCAAGCTCGTTTCTGTTGGCCATAATGAATCATTGTTAGCCATTTCTTCAATTAGGTCTCAAGCTTGATCTTCTCATTTTGCCATTAAAGCTCCTCCAGTAGCAGCATCAATTGTGGTTCTCATCAATCCAAAAAATCCATTATGGAAAGTTTGGACTTGAAGCCATTTTGGAATCTCATGGTGAGGACATTTCCGGAGAAAATCTTTGTACCTTTCCCAAGCTTCGTAGAGAGTTTTTGAGTCTTGTTGTACAAAGGATGTGATGTCATTCTTCAGTTTTATTGTTCTGGCTGGTGGAAAATACTTTGCAAGGAATTTGGTGGCTAGAGTGTTCCAAGTTGTGATGGAACCTGCTGGTAGTGAATGTAACCAAGCTTTAGCTCTATCTTGCAAGGAATATGGGAAAACCCGCAGTCTCATTGCTTCTTCAGCTCCTCGGTTGTAATTGAAAGTGCCGCAAACTTCCAGGAAGTTGCTGATGTGGGCATTAGGATCTTCAGTTATATTTCCTCCAAACTGTACTGACTGCTGAATCATCTGAATGCATGTTTTGATGTCACACATATTTGCTGGTAAGGGAGGAAGTACAATACAAGAAATGAAGCCGTCAACCACCGGAATAGTTCTGTCTCGAATGGGAATTGGTGGTGCAACTTCCAAAGGTTCAGGTTCCATGTTAACGATTTCTTCTTGGCCTTCTCGCCTTTCCCTTCTCAATTGTCTGATGGTTCTTTCAATTTCTGGGTCAAGCAGTCGGAGTTCAAAGCTTATAGTTCGTCTCATGTAGTGTATGAGAACCTGAAACATAAGAAAATAGAAATAGTGAGTAAAAATAAATTAGACACAAGTAACGTATCTATCCTCAAAACTAATAGTGAAAGATAACTAAGTCCCCGGCAACGGCGCCAAAAACTTGACCAGTGCGTAATCACATGTGTATAATGCAAGCGCACTTATCTTTCAAGTAGTATAAAAAGTATCGATCCCACAAGGACTTAATATCTAAGCTATTAATTTTATGAGGCCAAATGATTATTAGTATCTAATGGATGGTTGTTTGATTGGAATAGTGACTTTAAATTTAAAAAAATTAAAACAAATAAAATGGCGCGAAGGTTGGTTGAGGAAAATTCAAATTTATAAAACTATCCAGGATTGTGATTTCTTCCAATACCTATTTAAAGATGAAGTGGTTATTTCATGTTTGTGTAATATACTGGTTTACTAACCTGGAACATGAAATTCTGCAAAAGCCTCTGTCGATGGTCATATGCAAATACCCAGTGTAACCCAATTAAATCATATGTCTATGTCAACCAAGTTACCTGAATTCATTAAGATTAAGTTCCAATTGTGGCTACCCCCGCCCGACAGGTATATGTCTATCCTGAAAGGAAATCTATTAAAGGGTTATCTATCCTCAAGGAAGATCGTGGGTAGACCTGGCCGGTGGTTCGGTTCCGAAAGTGGAACCGGAACCGTGAACCGAACCGGTCGGTTCTTGTTCCGGTTCGAACCTTTTTTTTTAATTATATAAAAAATTCAATAAAATTTAAAATAAATTAGATTAATTTAATAAATAAATAAAATTATTAATTTAAAGAGCTTGAACTTAAAGTTTACAAAATTTAAGTTGCCTATGTATCCTCTAGGGGTGAAAGGAATCAAAGCTCACGTAGTTCCATTATAATTTTAAGATATTTCCCCTTTGGAAATTTACAATTTTGTAATTATCAATCATCATTATCAGTTGATCCTTTAGCTCCGGTTCCGCTTGCACTTGTTGTTGCAGATGCATTATCGACAAGTCTTCAAAATCATCGGGGGCATCTTCTTGTTGTCTCAGATTAGCTCGAGTCCAATCATCCACACAAGCTGTTGCTTCTAGAGTGCTCAGATGTAATGAAGATCGTATAGCTTCCAATATATTGCCTCCCAAGCTAAAGGCTTGCTCAACCGCAACGGTGGAAATAGGTGCTGCCAATATCTCTTTAGCAATAATTGATAAAATATGATAAATATTTTGATGTCGGTTCCACCATTCAAGAATTTTAAAATTTCTACTAACTAAACTTTCAGTAGGAAACTTAAAATTTGTAGATAAATAATTATCTAATTCGGGGTTATTAGTTGTCGTCTCCCTAGCTTTTTTATTTCGTTGCAGTAACCAACGATCCTCTGCGCTAAGTCTTGTTTGAATTACTGGTTCGCTACTACTAGATTCACATAATGTTCCTAAGTTATATCTTACAATATAATCATTAAATAACTCAATTAAATCATTTCTTAATCTCACTATTATTCTTGTAATATCAATTTCATCTAATATTCCTAAATAATCATAGTAAGCTTGTAAAGCACTATTCAAACCTTCTAATTTAAATCTAGGATAAAAAACAGCAGAATAAGATAAAGTAAAGGAATTTCTCTAAAATAATTCAATCATTTACCTTCATAACAATAATGGCTTCTAACAAAACAATATCATTAGGATCGTTACTTTCAACAAGTTCATCGAGAGTACCAACAATATTCAAACTTTCAAGAAGAAATAAATGTGCTGTAGGATATAAACTCCGCTAAAAATTAAAGTAGCATCATTAAAAACTTTTAAAATTTCTAAATTTTTTTCACAAATATCCCATTGACTAGGAAAAAGTGTGATATTTGAACATGTTGAGAAAAAAAAACTACATAATGCATCTTTGTATTGTAATGCTTGACATAAAAGAAAATAAGTTGAATTTCAACGTGTTGGAACATCTCTTGAAAATTTAATCGATTTAATACCATTTATTTTACAAAACTTGGCCCATTCTCTCCTAACTTGAGAATATGACCAAATAAAATTAAGTGTCGTCTTAATATGATCAATGAAAGGTGATAATAATTGTAGACCTTCTTGAACACATAATTTAATGACATGACATGTGTTGGACAATTATGACCCATAGCATCACAATTTGTACAGAACATGGTGTTGTTGTACAAATTAACTATGTGATAAAGGAAATTTTGCTTTTATCATTTGTAATTAGATTACCGGGATATATAGATGATAAAAGTCTATATGATTAGTTCCGGATTAATAAGATATGAGACAATATTAATCCACTAAGGTTTAATCATTAAAAATCCCTAGTCGTAGTATTATCGAGACTGGACATCGATAATGCGGAATAGACTAGTATTGCACTTGTGCGCGTTGTGGGAGCATAACATCATAGTTCTCATATATTTAAGTATTGGATACTTATGCAAGTGTGATAGGAGGTTGTGTTTACCGATGGTACGGAAACAGCTTCGCTCTGAATAGACCCCTCAGAATTCCATTGGTAGTATGACTATATGTGTTTATGGGAATCTGAATCAGGGTAGGTGTATTTGGTCTTAACCTGAGACTTGCATCGCTAATACTTGCGACAATCAGTATACTTTGGTTTTGATCGTCCAGGGCTTTAACAGGTTATGTGTACGCCTCTTCTGGGTATACTGAGAATCGTAGTGTATTGGGTGTGATGTCAAGATGGAAGTATCACTTCAGTCATATGGAGATGATGATCACGTAGGATACGGAACTAGTACTCTTAAGTACTGCAGTCATCGGGATAATATGACTAGGTAATGTTTATCTGATTATAGAGACTAGTTACTAGAGATCCGATATATGCTTCGTACGAGGCAGACACAATTCCAGCCCCAGGCCTAGCATGTGACATTCGATAATGGATCGTAATACGTAATACTACGTATACTACGCCTGACATAGATTACATATTCCTTAAAGAATATTTCTGGAGAATTGGGTAGGCACAGTGCTTTGATAAAAGCCAACCATGTCTTGTAAATCGGTAAGAACGTGGTACCGGGTACGCACGTGTTCGGATAATCCGACGACCGGATTTACTGCCAACATATCCAGGGATCTCATGGGTCGCTTCCCGAAGATTCACCGATTACGTATGACTCGGACATAATTAATCTGGGATTAATAGAAGAGAGAGAAAATTAATCTATGATTAATTACGGAGAGAATTTTATCTAGGATAAAATTCAATTAGAAGAGAGAGAACGATTAATTCGGAATTAATCGATTAAATAATATATTCGATATATTAAATGAAATTAGATTTCATAACGGAATTGAAATTGGATTTTAATCCGGGCTCGCGAATTAATTTAGAATTAATTCGCGAGCGAACTTAATAGTAATTTTGCTAGGCATTATTATTTAATTAAATTTGATTTTAATAAGTCGTAACGAAAAATTTGTTAATTTGAAATTAACGAACCCGAGCCCGGAATGTGTTTTGCGGGCCCACTCGGATTTTGAATTAAAGTGGGGCCCACCTCAAGTCACATCACTAGTCAATCTCATCACTTTTTTGGTGATGGAATTGTTGGTTGATTTTGGCTTGTAAAACACACTTTCATTATTTAATTATGAAAAGGTGAAAGACATCTACCAACTTTGATTTGGTATTATGTCTTTGATTTTTGAAAATCAATTACACTTTTCATTATACACACTTCACTCAATTTTCTTTTCTCTCATCTTCATGCCTTGGGCGTGAACTTCATCATCTTCTCTCTTCTCTTGGCTTGGTCGAGAGTCACACAAAGCAAAATGAAGTTTTGTTGCAAAATATTCTAAGTACTAGCACACAAAGGAATCATACAAATGTGATAGGGAAACCTTTCCCATGAGTTTGGAATTCAAGAAACATGCTTGGAAGCTCAACATACATCAAAGGAGAAGCTTGGAGCAACTTCAATGGAGGCAAAAGTTTTGTTGTCTACACATCCTTAGCCGAGCAATGTAAGTATTTTCCGCTACTTTACTTTGCGTATTCACATGTTTTATGCTTAATGATCTTGGTTATTGTTCTTAGAGAACCCAACAATGGTATAATGAGCCTAAATTAAACATGAAATATTTTAGGGTTCTTAATCTTGAATTTGATTATTTTATATTTGAGCATGATTTGATCAAATTTTTTGTTTGAGTATGCTTATATATTGATAACTTAGAGTTATATATGATCAATTTGATGAAATATAATTGGATTAATTTTCCCCAAAAATGTTGGCTTGGCCGAATACATAAGGACCCTTGTAGGTCATGGTGATTTTCATTTTAAGCCATTGGATGTGTTTAGAATGTTTAGAATGTTTGGATATATTGATTTGTGATTTAATTGGATTGAAATCAAAATTGATGAAAAAATATCCATTATTGCCGTGAGCCTTGGAAAGTATGTTGGGATTGATTTTGCTTCAATTTGTGTTGGACATAAGTTGATTAATTAAAGCATGATTAATTAGTGTAATTGGTGTTTTGTTGGAAATATTAATTTAACTAATTAATTATGGCTAATACACTTTAATTAAATAATTGTGATATTTGAATATTGTGATTAAATTAATTGGGCTTAATTTGGAATTGGGCTAAAATATTGTTATTTTGGCTTAATGGTCTTGGTTGGGCCAAGTTTGGTTTAGGATAATTGATTGGATCCAATTAGGCCTAAAACCATTTCCATAAAGTCCAAATATAATAAATGGGCCTTTAAATAATTAATTGGGCCTAATGGGCCAAAATTAATTTTGTGGCAAATGGTGATTTCTTATTGGGCTTTGGTTGCCAAAGTCCATGCCTTAATAAATTAATTGAAAGCCCATTGGACTTTAATTAAATTGACATTGGATGTTAATTGGGCTTTGAGACCCATTAAGATTAGATTTGGAATCTAAGTCTAAAAGGCACATTTAAAGTGTAATTATTTAATTTGGAATTAAATAAAGAATTAGTATTGAATAAAAAAAAATTGGATTTAAACTTGTAGTTCGATATAATTAAAGAATTCGTACTTTGAGTACTTATTCTTAAACGAGTTGGACTCGCGCAAATCAAATCGTTGTTTGAACATGGATGGTCATTAATTAAAGATTAATTAATTAGATTAGATTGATTGATAACATGCTTGTGTGAATACATGGATGTATTGTATGAATAATGTATATCAGATGGATATTAGATGGGTGAGGGTAAATTTGGAAATTGTTGTAATAAATTTAGAATTTATTAATTGGACCTCCTGCGAGTCCAGCCTTTTTCTCTCGATTCTTTGTAATTCTCTTCTCACCTATTCCCCTCAATGTAAATGAGGTTTCTTTAGAAGTGTTATGTAATTGGGTAGAAGTAAGAATAGTGCTAGCCGGGGAGGAAGAGAGGAGTGAGTTTGTTCTAGGAACAATTTGTGAGATATCAATCCGCATATCATTATTATTTATTTATCGAGCCTTATTATGATTTTAGAATGCATGTTTAAGGGGTGTGTATGATGAGACCTAATCAAAGATAATTAATTGGTTTCCAATTACGCGAAAAACCCTCAATAAATATTAAGTGTTTTCCTTCCATTGAGTGATTCTCTCTCAAGATCCAAGATTGGTACTGGTTTGTTGGCCAAAGTCAAGACATTTGTCCATTGCGGATGTGTTTGAATCATGAAGGCTTTGTTCCATATTGCATGTCTTGTCCAAGTTGTGATTTGTTGGCCAAAGTCAAGATCACTTCTTGTCCATCGACATCGATTACGAAGCTTTCCAAAGTCAATGGGTCCTGCTTAACTGGAATTGTTAAGCTTGTTGTGCCAAAGCCAAGGCTTAGTTGATTCAGAGAAAAAAGGTTAGGGCATATATTGGATATATGTTTCGGACTTGGATGTCCACCTACTGGATCTAGGAATTGGATGAGATCCAATTGATCTTAGAGATCTACCTAGTTAAGTTTCATACAACTTGCTGGCCAAAGTCAAGGTTGTGTACTATTTAACGGGATCCTAGCCCACTAGGAAACTAGGTTTCCCGAGTACTCCACAGAGGGTTAGAGGCTCGCCGAAAAATAGTGGGAGGCAAGTATTAAATTTGCAATTTCGTTTAGATACTTGCCAATACGCGCTCATTTCATTTTTCGTCATTAATTTATAAATATATTAGTTGGACTAATATTTAATTGTTGTTTTAATTTAAACAGTTAGACAGTACTCAAACTACTTCATTTGTAGTTGGTTATATAATTGGATTATAGTAATCAATATATTTGAATTAACCAATCAAATAGTAGTTGATTATATAGTTAGACTATAGTAATCATTATATTTGATTGTACCCGAAATCGTTGATTGGATAGTTGGGCTATTGGAATCAAGATAACTGAA
Source organism: Zanthoxylum bungeanum (assembly GCA_019454045.1). NCBI lineage: Eukaryota > Viridiplantae > Streptophyta > Magnoliopsida > Sapindales > Rutaceae > Zanthoxylum > Zanthoxylum bungeanum. Next base: position 6,401 of record SKCR01004516.1, on the reverse strand, counting down.
AGATTAGCGTTTAGAACATAATCATGGGAGAAAATGTCTTTAAACGGCTCCAATTTTCAGATTGGGAATAAAACCTCAGGATAGTCCTGGGAACTGAGAAGTTATTCTATTTGATAGAGAAATATCTTGGACTTGAGCCCGGAGTTGAGCAAATAGTGGAGCATGAGTTTTGGAAGACTCATGGTGATGATAAATTTAGTGCTCAATCCTTTATGCTTAATGCAATGACACTTTAATTTTGTCGTCAAAACTAAAGATTAGATCCTTATACCATGATGTTAAAATTAAAGATCTTCATAGATCTATCCTTAGATCTTAGAAGTATGAATTGCAAAAGAAGCTCTTTAGCTCGAGTATGTCAGAGGGTACATCTGTCAAGCACTAGGTGTCGCAGATGATTGCTGACATCGATCAGCTAGGTTAGTTGAGCATTACCTACGTGGCCGAGACTACCAAAGATTGAATCTTATAGTCTCTACCTGATAGCTGGGGCAGGTTCATTATGAACCAAGAGAAAACTTTTGGAGAGTTGATGGCTATGCTCTATGAGGCGGAGCCAGAGCTTCTAAAATGGGCAAAGGAAAAATCGTCACAGTCTTCTAGGAAGAAAAATGACATATCCCAAGATGTCTACCTAAAATGTGGCAAACAAGGTCACTGAAGCATGACTGCCGTATGGACAAGGCATACATGAAGGAAGTGAAGGTGGGACAAGGCTCCGGCTTCAAGTATGTTTGTCATAAACATGTTCACTATTAGTTTCAAAATTGGATTTTTTGATACTAGATGTAGTACATAAATATGTACTAATGTGCAGAATCTACTGATGAGCATGATATTGACTTCAGATGAGATCCACCTACGAGTCGGAAACGGGATGAGAGTCGATATTTTAACCGTAGAAACCTAAGTTTTGGAACTGCCCTTGGGGCATGTACTTAAATTAGGAAACTGTTATAATGTACCTAGTTTGACTAGAAATATTATCTCTATATCTAAGTTTAACCCGTTGTGGGTATACCTTTATATTCTAGAACACTAAGTGTTTTGTTTATAAAGATGATATTGATATAAACACATTAGATGTGAATAACAGTATTTATATTTTGAATATAAATGAATCTCAAACATATAACATGACAAACAAATAGCTCAGACTGAGTTAATCATATGAGACTTATTTGTGGCATTGTTGTCTGGGACACATTAACAAGACTCGTATATCCACACTTTCAAAGAGTGGGTACTAGGATGGATTTGATTTTAATTCAAATAATGTTTATGAATCTAGCTTATTAGGCAAAATGCCTAAGACACCTTTTACTTGGTAAAAGTACAAGTGCCACCGATCTGTTAGCCCTCGTTCATAGTGACGTAAGTGGGCCCATATCTAGCTAGGCTAGACGTGGATATGAATACTTCGTAACCTTTACGGATGTGGCATTGCGTTATGGTTATGTGTTTCTTGTGAAACATAAATCGGAAACTTTTGATAAATTCAAAGAGTTTTGACACGAAGTAGACAGACAGACCGGCTAAAGTATTAAACCGTCACGGTTAGACCGTGGTGGAAATACTTAAGCAATAAGTTTCTCAACTATTTGAAAGATTATAGTATTCTTTCATAGTAGACTCCTCTCCGAACACCTCAATTTGACGGTGTGTCCGAACAGAAAAACCGAACTTTGTTGGACATAGTTAGGTTAATGATGAGTCGCTCTGAGCTACCATTTTCCTTATAGGGATACACATTAAACAGTGCAATACTTATTTTAAATAAGGTTCCATGAAAATCTATTAGACAGACTTCATATTAGATATGAACAGGAAAGAAACTGGGTTTTCTCATTCCTGAAGATTTGGGAATGCTGGGCATATGTTTGGATGATACCAAACTAGAACCCAAAATTGGATAAGTGCCTATTTGTAGGTTATCCTAGGGAAACCAAAGTATAGTACTTATACAACTCACAAGAGAACAATGTAATTGTTGCTCTCCATGCGGTTTTCCTAAGAGGAATACCTATATGCAGTTGTAAGTGGGAGGAAAGTAAAACTCTATGAAAATCAGAGTAATACTGTTACAGGCACCGATTCCTTAACGGAACACAAACAGTTCATCAGGGATGAAACTGTACCATAATCTTCGAATACACAAGAACCGCGTAAGTTGGAGAGAGTCGGAAAACAACCTAAGAGGTATGGGTTTCTGATCTCACCTCATAAATATGTCAATCTTATTGAGGAACACGAACCAGCTACGTATGAGGAAGTGATACAAGGTATCGACTCCCTATTATGGCAAAATGCCATGATGTCCGAAATGGATTCCATGTATACCAACCAAGTTTTGATAATGGTTGATGTACCGGAAGGCATTATGCATATTGGTACTATATGTGTCTTCAAGGAAGACATACATGGATGGCAACATATAAATGTACACAACTAGGCTTGTACATAAAAGGTATCGTTATCAATATAGTGTCGATTTCGACGAAAACGTTTACTTGTTGCCATGGTTAAATCCATTTGGATAATGCTTGCTAATGCTGCGTATTTCATTTATGAAATATGGCAGCTGAACATCAAAACCGCTTTCCTTCAATGGAAACCTTTTGGAGGATGTTTATAAACATCCTAATGGTTTTGTCGTACCAAAACATGCAAACTAGGTTTGCAAGTTAAATCGATCCATTTATGGATTGAAGCAAGCATTACGTTCTTAGAACTAACGTTTTGATAAGATCATAATGGTATATGATTTAATTCAAAACGAAAATGATTCTTGTGTATATAAGAAGGTTAGTGGGAGCGCACTGACAATGATTGTCCTATATAATGATGATATATCATTTCTTGGAAATGACATTCCAATAATACATTCGGTGAAAGCTTGGCTTTCATGAAAATTCTCCATAGAATACTTGGGAGATGCAACCTTTATTCTAGGAATAAGGATCTATTGAGATAGATCTAAAAGTTGTTGGCACTCTCCGAGCACTCGTACATTTAAAAGATGTACTTGACCTGGTGTCTCATAGGCTTTGAGCATATAGAGTCACAATCTGGCCGATCCAGGTGATGGTCACTGGATTGATGTTAAAAACATCCTTATGTATCTTAGACGAACTAAGGATGCTTTCTTATACATGAAGAAGGAGAACTTGAAGTGACTGGGTTCACTGTTGTAAGTTTCCAAACCGATGAAGACGACTGTAAGTCGCAATAAGGGTATTATATAGTTTGAATAACGGAACAGTAAGCTGGAAATCTTCCAAGCAAGATACTGTTGCCGAATAAAAACAACAAAGGCGGAATATTGCTGCGCTGAGGCAGCAAAAGAAGCAATTTTTTTGGATCTGTAAAATTCCTAATTAGATTATGAGTAGTTCTATTAGCAGCTGAGATAGGCTACAACACAGGCTAAAGAATTAACAGTCTCATCAACGATCCAAGTATATACTTCAACTATTTCATCTGATTCGTCGGATCATACATCGTGGCGATGTGATGATCAAATAAATCGCATCAGATGATAACAATGCAAATCCGCTGACGAAAGCTGTTTCAGCAGAAGTTTGAGCAATCCGTACATAGTTCAGGTGTAGGACACTTGAGTGATTGGCTATAGGCCAAGTGGGAGATTGTTGGACAATTATGACCCATAGCATCACTATTTGTACAGAACATGGTGTGTGTTGTACAAATTAACTATGTGATAAAAGAAATTACTCTTTTATCATTTATAATTAGATTACCGGGATATATAAATGATAAAAGTCCATATGATTAGTTCTGGATTAATAAGATATCAGACAATATTAATCCACTAAGGTTAATCATTAAAAATCTTTAGTCGTAGTATTATCGAGACTGGACATTGATGAGTGGTATTTATATCACTATTTCCCCTCATTTATCCTAATATTTTGTATAGTTTCTTGAGTCTTGTGAATATTTTGATGTGTTTTTGTGTTATTTTGTAGATAAATAAAGTTTCAGGACATTTTGGAGGTGATTTGGGGCAAAACAATGAAAATTGGACAAAAAGGGCAAAATCGTCATTTCAGCGTCGCTCGCGACGCTGAAGCCTTGCGCGTCGCGACGCCCAGGATGCGCCGAATGTGCTAACATGCGCCGTATGCCACGTGTCAAAATATGATAGGTTGGACTTGCTAACGTGCGCCGGATCTTGCTAACGTGCACCACCCTTGCTAACATGCGCCGCATACCACGTGTCATCACCTCATTGGACCACCCAAACCGCGTGCCACGTGTCGCCTCTCTCTTGGACCGAATAATCAACGAATCAGAGCATGCCACGTGTCACCATTCTATTAGACCAAATTTACACCCAATAACAAGATTACACGTGGCACGATTTCATTGGACCGCATCACCAGCCAACCAGAGCGTGACACATGTCACCAATTATTGTGCCGACAGCCGCGTGGTCAACGTACGCGTGGACTCCAAAACTGTTGCTAGTGTCGCGACGCTAGTGCATTTTCAGCGTCGCGACGCTGGACCAAAAATTTGCCTATAAAAGGAGGCCGCCATTTCAGTTTTAGTTGTACCATTCTCTCTCATTTCTTTGATGTAAATCGGGAGTTTCTCTCTCTAATCTCTTTTAATTTAAGTTTTGTAATTAATTACATTTTTTAATAGTAATTACTTCTTTAATAGTAATAGTAATAGTAATTTATCTTGTTTTTACTGTTTCAGTTTTACTATTCAACCATGATGAGGTAACTTCTTCCTGCTAAGGTGAAAGGTAATTCTTTTTACTGTTACTATTTAGATTAATCTCCCTTAAAATATATATATTTACTATTTAAAATTTGACTTAATACAGATACCGCCATATTGGTCGGTTGGCTATTAAATTTAAATGGTTTAAACCTGACTAATCCAGGATACCGCCTATATGGCTGGTTGATAATTAAATTTTCTTACTGCCTATATGGCAGGTTCATGGACAAATCATACCGCCTTTATGGCTGGTCGGACTTAATTTGAATTAATCAGGTTACCGCCTATATGGCTGGTTGGTAATATTATCACAAGTTTATATATTATTTTATGGGAGATATCTAAAATAGTAAATAGTAAAAGTAATTTCTTTTGCCTTAGCATTTTATTTTATTGTTATTTACTTTTCAGTATTTACTTTACCGCAGCATTTACTATTTCGCATTTTTACTTTATGGCTTTTACTTTTAAGTTTTTACTAGCCCTAGCCATGTGTCATAACTAAGTTAGTTATCTAGGGTTGTGATGAATTTCAATATCACTGGTTTATAAGAGTTAGATTATAGTTTGGGTAATATAAAGATTTATTTATTGAGTCTTAATCTTAATGCTTTTTATTAACTGGCCATTAATAAAATTGATTAGGTAAACTTAAAATGAACTAGACATAGGGATTTTAAGTTTAAGACCTTAGACTTAATAGCCCACGATCTTCCTTGAGGATAGATAACTCTTTTATAAATTTCCTTACAGGATAGGAATATACCTGTCGGGCGGGGGTAGCCTTAATTGGAACTTAATCTTAATGAATCTAGGTAATTTGGTTGACATAGACATATGGTTCAATTGGATTATACTAGGTATTTGTAATTGACCATCGGAAGAGGCTTTCACATATTTAGTGTTCTAGGTTAATAAATCAATATATTACCCAACTATAGGATAACCACTTCATCTTTAAATAATATTGAAAAGATTCATAACCCTAGATAGTTTTTAATATTGAATTTTCTTAAAACTTTCTTTCGAACAATTTTATTTACTTGTCTTTAAATTTAGAATCGTCGCCATTTCAAATCAATCAAACAACCTGTTAGATACTAGTAATCATTTGACCTCATAAAATTAATAGCTTAGGTATTAAGTCCTCGTGGGATCGATATTTTTCTATACTACTTGAACGATACGTACGCTTGCGTTATACGTGTGTGTTTACGCCGGTCAAGTTTTTGGCGCCGTTGCCGGGGACTTATTTATCTTTCACTATTAGTTTTAAGGTTAGATACCGTTACTTGTATCTAATTTTCTTTTTACTTATTGTTTTTATTTTCTTGTGTTTCAGGTTCTCAGAAAATTTATGAGACGAACCAGAAGCTTTGAACTTCGACCGCTTGACCCGGAAATTGAAAGAACCATCAGACAGTTGAGAAGGGAACGGCGAGAAAGCCAAGAAGCTTTAGTCAATATGGAACCTGAACCTTTGAATGTTGCACCACCAATTCCCATTCGAGACAGAACCATTCCGGTGGTTGACAGACTCATTTCTTGTATTGTACTTCCTCATTTACCAGCAAATGCGGGTGACATCAAAACATGCATTCAGATGATTCAGCAGTCAGTTCAGTTTGGAGGAAATGCAATTGAAG
>SKCR01004515.1:0-26503 GCA_019454045.1 Zanthoxylum bungeanum | reverse complement strand
TGAAATGAGACAGTAAGATAAGAGATAAACTTTAATATGAAATGGAAACACTGTTTGAGAGATGATAGACAAACAAAAGAGTCACATATATTAAGTATAAGTAAATTAATTTTCCCCAAGGGGCGCAGCCCAGCGGTTTGATCTTGGGACTTTGAAGACAATGTCACAAGTTCAAATCTTGGGTAGTACTCTTGTAAAAGCCTGGGACAGCACTGGTTTACCTAAGCATCAATTGAATGACGTGGGGTTTCCCGGTATTCCAAAAAAATAAGTAAATTAATTGTCTCATTTAGACTATAAAATCAATAAGATCTTAATCATTCAAAATATTAATACCTAAAATAGGATTAAGATTTTTATCATGATATGAAATTATAATCAAAGATGTGATCAACCCGCACAAAGTACGAGCCCTATACTAGTTATGTTTAATAGTAACAATTGTTTTGCTTTTCATTTTGTTCGGGGAAATAAAAGTGCCATCAGTTGTTTATTTTTTTACCGACTCAAAGCTTCAGTTGACTGAATCCTCATTTATTATTTATGTATAAGAAATAAAATGATCAAACTAACTTAAAAAGAGGAAAAAAACTAGAAAATATATTACGGAAGTAATCAATGTGACTGAAGAGTCAGCAATATAATTGAGGCACACACAATATAATTTTCAATTACAAATAAAATTGAGATAGAATGCCATTGTGACATAACTAAATTTGACTGAAGTAAGTAATATGATTGAGGATCATCAACATGACTAAGATAAGTAATGTGATTGAGGGTCAGTAATATGATTGAAGTTCAGTAATGTGAGTGAGAGTAAGCAATGTGATTGAGGCACATACAATATACATTTCAGTCAACAATGTAATTGAGATAAAATAAGATTGTAACTAAGGTAAACAATATGATTGTTGTTGAATTTGGATATATATACACACACACATACACATATATTCAACAAAAGATGGTTAATTTATCAATGTAAGATGTTATATGATATGACATGTTGGTTCGGTCATTACCATGTGTTGACACATCAGGGATCAAAATGCCTAGTTAGGTCGCGAGGTTCGAACTTTCTGGAAAGATCGTGGTGGGTCGAGGCAGCAACGCCCGAAATAAAAATGAAATTCAAAGGGAAAGTTAACCGAAATAACTGATTTCATATTATCTTAAATGATAAAGGCAGTTTGCCTTATATTGTCACGATAATGGGTAATTATTGCCATAACAATGAGAGGCGGAGATATTAAGATGCATTCTGATTAATATTATTGTGACAATAGTTACTCATTGGCGCGACAATGAGACGCTGATGAAAAAAGGCTCTTTAATTAATAGTGTCACGACAATATAAAGCTTGTGCATATTGTCGTGACAATAGTTTGTTATTGGCGCGATAATGAGACACTGGTTCAAAAACATGACTAAAAAGTATGTCTTTTGGAGGTAAATCTTGGTTGCCTATATATAGAGCACGAAAATGATTCATCAAATATAACAATTTTCATATAAAAAGTTCTCAAGTCGAGATTCAACAAGTGTTGTGTTGCATCTTTATGTTTTGTTATCCTATAGTGTATTTTTCCTGCAACTATTACAACACATAGTGGGGGGTCAAATATTGCTCTAAGACAGTGTCATACACGACTCAAAATTAGATTTCCCACTGCAAGATCTCCAATAATTTATAGCAATATTTGCTTGGAGTCTAGTTTGATTTCTACAGTGAAGATGATGAATCAATAGGTTGTTCGTCTAGATCGATTTGATGGAACCAACTTCACCCGCTGATAAGACAAGTTGATGTTTCTTCTCACTATACTGAAGATTGCATACATATTGGATCCAATTTTACCAGATCTGCTCACATCAAAACCTAATGAATCAGTTGAGATCACAACAGTGAGACTAAATAGGCAAGATGATGAAGTTTTTTATAGAGGACATATTCTTAACTCGTTGTCAGACCGTCTTTATGATCTATTTACTTCCAAATCTTCACCAAAAGAAATTTGGAGCGCTTTTGAGACTAAATACAATACCTAAAAATAGAATACAAATAAGTCTCTAATTTTTCATTATTTTGAATACATTATGGTTGACAAAAAATCTATATTGGATCAAGTCCATGAATTGCAAGTTCTGGTTTCAAAATTGAAGGATTTGAAAGTGAATGTTTCTGAGGCAATACAAGTGGGGGCAATCATAGCACAATTGCCTTCAATTTGGAACAATTACAGAAAGAAACTTCTCCACACTTAGGAAAGTTTCACAATGGATCAACTCACAAAACATATAGGGATTGATGAGGAAACCCGGGTGCGTGAAAAGATGATGGTTGCTAAACTGGGATCCAAAGTGAATCATATTCATGAGAGAATGTCTCGTAATAATTCTGATGGAAATAATAACAAAAAGAAATCCTCATAAACTTAGAATACCAACAAAGATAAGAAGAATAAAGCATGTTATCACTGCAGAAAGAAATGTCATTTCAAGAGTGATTGTAGGTTTTGGAAAAAGCAGAAACAGTAAATAACTCAACAAATATTGTTGAAAATGATACCTCTGAAATTGTGGCAATGGTGACATATTTGCACATTGTCATAGTAACATAATTATATATGGCAGCAACAACAATCTCAAAAGATTAGTGGTTTGATTCAAGAGCCATAATGCATGTTTGCAATGATAGGTCTCAATTTAAACAATATTAACATTCAAATGATGAACACAAGATTTTAATGAGGAATAACGATTCTGCCAAGGTTCTTGGAAGTGGAAGTGTAAAAATTCAGTTTACCTCTGGGAATAAACTAATTCTACCAGAAATTAGGAAGAGTTTTGTGTCTACTAATTTATTATGTAAAATGAGTATAAAAGTTGTTATAGATTCGGACAAGTTAATCTTATCTAAGAATGAAGTCTTTGCTGAGAAATGGTACTCTTATGAGGGGATGTTCAAACTCAGTATTTGTAATGCTTTGATTAATAATAACAATACACATGTTTCCATTTACATGCTGAACTCTTTTACTTTGTGACATTATCGTTTAGGAAACGTTAATTTTAGGTCATTGAAATTCATGTCTAAATATGGATTAATTAATTTAAATAATGAAGTAAAAGGAAAATGTGAAATATGTATAAGTTAAAATGATCAAGAAATATTTTCCTAAAATAAGTAGAAATACCTTTGTTTTGGAATTGGTGCACACAGAAATTTGTGAATTGAATGGCGTGTTAACTAGAGGAGGAAATAAGTATTTTATCACTTTTATAAATGATGCCTCTAGGTACACTTATGTTTATTTAATGGAAGTCAAAAGTGAAGCATTAATATGTTTCAACTTTATAAAAATGAGGTTGAAAATCAGAAAAAGGCAAAGAATAAAGTATCTACGAAGTGATAGAGGTAATGAATATTTCGACAATGAATTTGTTGTTTTTTGTGAAAGTAATGGAATTATTCCCCAAACAAGTGCTCCATATACTCCACAACAAAATGGTTTGGTTGAAAGGAAAAATATGACATTGGTTGAAATGGTTAACACCATGTTGTTAAATGCCAAACTACCTTTAAATTTGTGGGGAGAAACTTTACTTGCAGCATGTCATGTACACAATAAGATACCTTCTAAGAAATTAAAATTATATCCATATGAAATTTGAAATAATAGGAAGCCTAATCTTGATTGTTTGTGGGTATGAGGTTGTTTAGCTTATTATAAGGTTCATGATCTTAAAAAGACTAAGTTAGGTCCAAGAGCCTTTAAGAATGTGTTTGTTATATATGTATTGTTAGGGTTAGTGCTCGGAGCGCCAATTCGGATCGTATTTATGTCCGATTCATGAATACGAGCAATACTTTTTTCCATAATATTACTTATTTATGGTTGCACCTCTTGTTTTTATATATATATATTCGATCTAATTTATTAGATTGAAACTAAATCATGTTTAGTGATATATAAATATTAGACAAAGACCCGATAATATATAATGTAGTGCACAATTACAACGTAGCTTGTAATTGACATTGGGAAGTGTCACTACTAGAAATATATTATCAAATTAAGTTCCTGGTCAAGATATACTGACACGGGTCGGTTAGTAAAATCCGCTGAGACCAGCACATGTCGTATATTGGACTTGGTCCGATAGTTTATCCCAATGAACCATGAGTTTCTGGAGACTCATATAGACGTGTAGGTGTTTATTTGATAAATACTGAACGACTCACCGAATATTAACTAATTGATGGTATACCAACGTCAATAGGAATCTTCTTGGGTTGAGTAGCATAATGATTCTTTGACTTGAGATACCAATGTGGATATATGAGTTATCCTCCATACTTAGATGGCAGTCACGTCACCGATCTATTTAGATCAGACATCTGCATGTTTGTTGGGTGTGGACTCATGCTCATGATATCATGTGTGTATCAAGATAAGATTCCTCAGTCCTGTGTACAGGGAATATGTATTCATTATATGATTAGCAATCTGTTAAATCCATGACCGTGGTATACTTCGGAAGTAAGTTCCGAGTGTTATTTAGAAGATTTCTAATAGATACGTCGATAAGATTATACCTATAGAGATTTGACGTTTATATCTATATCTCTGGGATAATCCGGATACCTGTGACATATGGATTATATGTATGTAATGACATCGGCCTCTATGGTTCAGAGAGCTTATATGTGTTCGTCATAATTTACGGGTGGGTAGATTATGGACATAAAATTAGATTTCGTGACGGATATGCCTGAACTTATAGAGTCTCACTAATGAAATATACTCGTAGAGCACTATGACAACTTTTATGAATAATACTGATTATTTATAAGTCGTTTAACGATTAAACGAAATATACATGCGAATGGACCTAATGGTCATTTCCTAATTAATGTGTATTTGTATTTAATTTTTGATATTATTAAATACACATTAATTAATTATCAAATTATGATATTTGATATATATCATTAATATATGTATTTGAGATATTTAATGTAAATATAATACATTTATTTAAGATATTTGTATTTAATTATTTAATTGTTTAATTGTTAAATAATTAAATCAATTAAAAACTAAATATCTTATGCCATGATTAATGTAAGGAAATGGCATGTTTTGGTTGGTTCGCTTGTAAAGTTAATTTTAAGATAAATGTTATCAAGTGTTACAAGTAAACCAAACCAATGGAAATAGAACAAAAAAATTGAATTTCTTATTTTTATTTATTTGTAATTCACGATTTTTTTTTTTCAAAAAAAAATATATAAGTTATTTTTTGTTTCATTTTTCACAATATACAAGGTTTCTAAAATTCACTAAGTAAAAGATTGAGAGGAAAAAATGAAGAACAAAAAGAAAATGCTTGAAAAACTTGGAGTTTTGTAAGTTATTTTCAACTTTCTTAAACTAAGAAATTGTTTCTATGATTCTATACTTCAACTTGTGCAGTTTAGAATTTTCTCTAATCTTAAATTATGTGAATTATTGTGTTGGAATCTTGTTTAAAGATGAAAGCATGTATGTTAATACAGATTGCATGAAATTAGTTCATTAGCACTCTTTTGGCCATTTGATGGTGTTGTTGGCATTCTAGAGTTGGTTAGTCACTCATTGATGACCTATAATTGTTCTTGAGTTGTTTCATGATGGTCAGACTTGTTTGGTGTGGTAAATATGTTGGGGTTTTGGCGCGGGCGCAGCGGAAACTCGCGGTTCGGGTGAAATCATAATTTTAAAATTTTTTAATTACCGAATAAATTATTCAATATCCAATATGAATAATTCATTCATAGTTCACCTAAACACATTTATTTGATATCAAATAACGATATAAATAGTTAAGAAACATCACGAAACGTTTACGAAAATGTTTTTCCGCAAAATGGCATAAAACGGGTTTTTGTCCGAACCGACCAACCAACACACATGGGGGCTGTCCAGGTCAGCTCCAATGGTGTTTTGGCAGTTCATGGGCTGTCCAAACAGTGACCAATTCACTGTTTGGACAGCGGACACCCGGTAAGCCCGAAACTCACCCGATAACGCCGTTTTTCACCGTTTTTGCCTATTTCAACTCCGAAATAATTTTCGGCAATTGATCCAATGCCCAAAATACATCCAATACATTTATAAAACATACTTTTCATCACCAAAAATACATAATTTCTAGATCTGATTTGGTAACCAAAAATATCATTTTTCATGCTTTAAATCCAATTTTCTCAACATTAATCATATTAATACTAACACCAATCTAAGCCACCACCAATGAATCACCCAAGAATAATTATAGACATTACAAGAGTGGTCATAATACTCTATAATGGCAACATGTCATCAAATGATAGAATTGAATCAATATTACACTAATATCATCCATTCAAACTTCACACATGCATCTAGCCTCCAAATCCATCCTCCAAATCAAAAAAGGCCCAAAATTTAAGAAAGGAAGAAACCCTAGAACTATTCTAGATATTCAAGAATAAGAAACAAGCTTTCTAAGTTTAAGATTATTGAAGATTACCTCCAAATCTTGTAATTTCCTTAAACATTTTCTTGAATTTCTTCACTTTCTTCCTTGAATCTCCAAGAAAATTTTGGGAGCTTTTTGTTTATGATAGATTCGGACATGGCTTGCTTAAAAATGAGAAAACAAAAATTTTCCACTTTAAATACAAGGCATAACCGACTTAGGGGGTAAAATGAGGGGTATTTTGGTTATTTGGTCAATTAATCTAATTAATTAATAATAATAACCTTTAAGTTAACAAATCCAATTTGTAAACTTTAAGCTTAATAAAATCATGCCACATGTAACCAATAATAATCAAACATATTGCATAACATTTATGTAACATTGAAATAATTTAATTATCTAGATATTTAACATTTAAACTCCAAAATAATTAATTAATACAATTATTATTATATATGTATTTTTATTTACATTAAATAATAAATACATATATTAATGACATGTGTCAAAATCGCATTTAACAAATAATTAATATGTATCAAATCAAATTTTGTATCAAATAAAAATACACATTAATTATCAATTGACCGAAATGCCCATAATACATGTATTTTTATTTAACCGTTTAAATGACTTGAATTAACTCATTTAATCCGGAGAAGTATTACGAATAATCTATATTATTCATAACGCGTTGCCCAAGTGCTCAACGAGAACCCTTCATATTGTGGGACTCTCTAAGTTTAGGTTTATCAGTCACAAAATCCAATTTCGTGTCCATAATTCACCCACTCGTAAATTATGACGATCACGGATAATCTCGCTAAACTATGCAAGTCGAGGTCATTGCATATGTATAATCCCTCTGTCACAGGCTATCCATATTATACCTGGGATATAGATAAGAACGCCAAATCATTAAGGTATAATATAGTCGACTTTAAAATTTACGATCTCTAAATAACACTCGGAACTCGCTTCCGAAGTTATACCACGACCATAGATTTACTAGATCACAAACACGTGTCAGATACCTATGCCATGTACATAGGACTGACGGATTCTATCTTGATACGCACTGGATATCATGAGCATCAGTCCACACCCAACGAACAGGTGGAGGTCTGATCTAAATAGATCGGTGACGTGACTGTCATCAAAGTGTGGAGGATAACACATATATCAACTGTGGTATCTCAAGTCGAAGGACCACTATGCTCGCTCAACTCGAGAAGATTCCTATTGACGTTGGTGTACTATCTATTAGGAAATCTTCAGTGAGTCGTTCAGTGTTTATCAAATAAACACCTACATGTCTATACGAGTCTCTCGAGACTCATGGTTCATTGGGATAAACCATCAGACCAAGTCACGATATACGACATATATCGGTCTCAGTGGATTTTACTAACCGACCCGTGTTAGTAAATCTTGACCAGGAACTTTATTTAAGAATATACAACTTATAGTGACACTTCCCAATGTCAATTACAAACTACGTTGTAACTGCGCACTACATTGTTAATCCTATGGTCTTTGTCTAATATACATGTATCACTAAATCAGATTTAATTTCAATCTAATCATAATTAGATATTTAATCGTAATTAGATCGAATATGTATATAAAAGACAAGAGGTGGTACCATTAAATAAGTAATATTATGGAAAAAGAAATTGTTCGTATTCATGAATCAGACATAAATACGATCCGGATTGACACTCTGAGCACCAACCCTAACAAAAGATTGGATTAAAGTATTGAATTTGTTTAATTTGGTGTATTTTGTCAATTTGAAGAAATTATAAAATTAGGGTTCATAACCCTTTCCAAATTTGGGGATTTTCATATATGTTGTGTATTATGATGTATATTAAATTTGGGATTGATTGGATTTGATCTTGACTTGTTTTGAACAAAAAATGTCTAAAATGCAAAACCTGAAAAATTTTGGGGGTTCTCGACAATTTGATTAAAAAAATTGGATTTTGTGTTGCAATTTGTATTTTCATGTATTAGACATGTATAAATAATTTTGGGATTAATTTGGAATCACTTATATATGTATTTGACAATTTGAAGACCAAAATGATCAAAATGCAAAGTTATGGGGTCAATTCGATAATTATAAGAAATTTGGTTTCTTGGTTTAAAATTTCAATTTTTTAAGTATTGAGTAATTAAAATAAATAAGTTTATTTTAATTGCCCAATAAAAATATTTACCGGAAATTGTTTCAGAGTAAAATTACGCGAAAATGGTGAAAAATGGCGTTACCGGGTAACGGCTGCCCAAACAATGAACTGGTCACTATTCGGGCAATCCACGAACTGTCCAAATATTTTTGGGGCTGACCTGGGCAGTCCCTATGTGCATTGGTCGGTCGGTTCGGCCGGAAATGCGTTTTATGTTATTTTACATAAAAACGTTTTCGCAAAAGTTTCGCGATGTTTCTAAATTATTTATGGCGTTATATGATATCAAATAAATATGTTTAGGTGAGATATGAATGAATTATTAATATTGGATATTGAATAATTTATCCATAAGTTTAAAATTTTTAAACTACGATTTCGCCCGAACCGCGCTCCTTCCGCTGCGCTGCCCTGATAAAACCCCAATAATGCACAACATTCAAAAACATAAATATGTTACTAGATATAAAGTTATGGTCACAACTGATGCCACCTATTTATTTTTAATGTGATAGTGAAGCTATTATGTCTAAAGCATTGACTAAGATCAATAGAAAATCTAGAAATATAAGCTTGGGACATAGTATGTACCACAATTATTACGGATGGTGTAGTTACTGTGACTTATGTGAGATCTTGTAATAATCTTGTAAACTCACTAACTAAAGCACTATAGAGAGATTTAATTAGAACTACATCAATAGAGATGGGTTTGAAAACATTTACTTAATTAGTCGCCTATGACATGAATACAACTTAACTCTATTATACCAATAGACCTTAAGTTAAGGGGTAATAACAAGTTATAGATCAGCGACTGAGTTACTAAATGAAATATTTGGAACTATATAAATGAGGATGAGTTTTACTCTTAATGGAGTTAAGAAGGTGAAAGGAACTCCAAATATGTGAACATGAGAAGTGGTGTCGTTTCTAACAAAGTATATGAGGCTGATCTTTGTGAATGTTTCACTGAAATGATAGAGTACAAGACCATAAAAAGTGATGTTTGATTTACGAGAACTTTTAAAAATCAGTTATTGTTATGTGTGAACTGTATCTTCCGGTGTTAACACTTAAAATTTAGGTTTATGATATAGTCAACCTAAATTTTGTTAATGCTTTGAAGTACTAGTTCTAGCTAAAAGTTCAAGTTAAAAAAAACATTTATTTATGCATTATAACATAAGTTTATTTTTACACTGATAAATTAACCAAGTGGGGGATTGTTGTTGAATTTGGATATATATATACACACACACACATATATATTCAACAAAAGATGGTTAATTTATCAATGTAAGATGTTATATGATATGACATGTTGGTTTGATTATTATCCTACGCTGACGTATCGGGGATCGACCTGCCCAGTCAGGTCGCGAGGTTGAACCTTCCCGGAAAGGTCGCGGGGTCAATAGGGCAATGTCCCCAAAATAAAAACAAAAAATACATTCTACCTTACATTGTCATGAAAAATGAGAGGCATATACATAAATATGCATTTTGACTAATATTGTCGCGACAATGGTTACATATAGAGCATGAAAATGATTCATCAAATATAACAATTTTTATATAAAAAGTTCTCAAGTAGAGATTCAACAAGTGTTGTGTTGCATTTCTAAGTTTTGTTTTATCCTAGAGTGTATTTGTCTTATAACCATTACAACATATAATGGGAGCAAATATTTCTCTAAGAAAGTATCATACACGCCTCAAAACTAGATTCTCCACTGCAAGTTCTCCAAAAATGATTGAGGTAAATTGTGATTGTAACTGCGCCCAATATAACTGAGGTAAAATATGATTTAAATAAAATATAATTGTTGTTGAGGGTTAGAAAATATGACTGAGCTATAATGTGATTGTGATTGTATAGGAAACGACTTTCCTTAGGGCGGCGGAAGTTGCTTGTGGTGGCACCGGGTCCGATATGGATCTTTAAAATTTTCTTTGCCTTCTCCCTTTATTGTAGTAGCCAAGATCAATCATTTGGTGTCCAACACTTGGATCAACCACTCGATCTTCCGAACTATGACTAGAAACCAACAAAACCGAAGTGTGGGCTTCACTCACAAAGATTAAACTCTAAACGATTTAGAGAATCAATATGTCACAATTGGTGTTTGGCTTTAGGAATTTCAAACACTCTCACAACACTTGTGAATGTTTGAACTATCTCTATTTTCTCTGAAATCTTTCTCACAACAATTGTGTGAATGTTTGGAAAATGTTAACCTTGGGGAGTGAGAGAAATGGTAGAGATTATATTCTTTTACACAAGCCAACAAACCTTGTCATTAAGCATCTAATGCTTTCTTACAATGGCCAACACAAAAATATGAATGTCATACCAAAGCATAAGAAATGATAAGCTAAAGACAATGTTTTTGTCATTAAACATCTAATGTTTTCTTTCAATAGCAAACACATAAATATGGAGGTCATACCAAAGCATAAAATGCATTAGCTAATGACAAATATATTAGGTGTATACATGCCACCTAATAGACATAATTGCTTGGATGACATGGTAAGCCATATGGCTTTGTCTCCAATGGTAAATAAAATCAATGTATTAATAATGATTTATTTACCTTCAATTATGCTGTAGTAATTATCTCGTAATTATTATTAACTTGATTATCTCATAATCAAGACTTGATTATCTCATAATCAAATAATTCTAGAAAACATTAAGTTAAAAATTTAACATAGTTTTCATTTATGACAATAAATATTATTAATCTCATTAATAATATATAACTATAAAGTGAGCATATGATGACAATCTAATTATATTAGGTTTGCTACAGTTAATCGAGCTAACACGGGGACCAAATGGACCTACGGTTTCGAGCTCCAATAATTCCAAAATACTAATTAAACTATTTAATCAAATATTACAATTATTAACTCCGCGTTATTCCACTAAAAACTCGAAGTTGAACTCCCGTTACCGTAGATAGATAAAATAAAATAAAACCGAACAACTTCGGTGTCCATTGATATAGTCATTACATATGGATATAGCCCTTCACGAATATCTCATAAATAGAGCCGGGTCAAAAGTCTGTTAAACCCTTCTAAATATTTTTTCTCTTAAGCACCATTGATTCTATAATGAACAATTAATTCATAATAATTATGAATATAAAACTTTCTATTCGAAATAGAAAAGTTGGGCGCTCAAATTGTTCAAGTACCGAATCAACTCTTAAAAAAGATATTCTTCTGCTTCTCGTAAGAATGAGTGAGTTCCATATCTATGTAAAACGTTCCCAGCTACACACCAAACCATATCCCCAAAATACGTAGTTATTGGCCGGAAATGCACACCAACCTCACTATAGTAAATCAAAAGACATAGCATGTCATGCAGGAGTTCGTAGTACACTCAGGATTAAGATCGAATCCATATATGACCATCTATTAGATAAAATGAATTTCTTCGGTTAACGGATATTAAAAGAAATTCGTATTTATCTGAGTCTAGTCTTATATGATCTCATCATACAAGGTGCCTACATTCCCATGTCACTACATGAACGATCTCGGATCAAGGTCGTCATACAAGTATAGAATGAACCTCAGCTATAGATAAACCACAAACAAAGTACCCTCTTTGTTTGCTCTCTACGGACTATTTAGATTACTAACTACAGACGTAAATCTCTTGTGCATCAAACATACACTAAGTCTGAAGGTACAATAGTAATAATAGTAAACAAGACAATTGGACAATATGCGATATAAATTAAACAACTTTGATAAAATGGATAATGTATTTATTATTATTACAATAATCAAATATGTTTACAATACATGAAGCTTTAGGACATAAATCCCAACAACTCCCACTTGGACTAGAGCAAATGAGACATGTCATGTAATCCTAAACCATTTAGGTGACCTTCAAACACTTTAGCCGACAAGGTCTTTATAAAAGGATCAGCCAGGTTGTCTGCGAATGGAATCTGTGTGACAACGACATCTCCTCTCTACACTATCTCCCTGATGAGGTGATATTTCCTCTCAATATGCTTACCCTTCTTGTGACTTCTTGGTTCTTTGGAATTCGCCACTGCACCACTATTATCATAATAAAGTGTGAGCGGTTTATCCATATCTGGAATAACTTCAAGATCTACCAAGAACTTACGGAGCCAGACTGCTTCCTTAGCTGCTTCACAAGCTGCTACATATTCAGCCTCCATAGTGGAGTCAGCAATACAAGATTGCTTTATGCTCCTCCATACTATAGCCCCACCACCTAGGGTGAACACTGATCCGGATGTTGATTTCCTAGAATCGACATCCGTCTGAAAAGTAGAGTCAATATATCCTCTCAGAATCATATCATGACTTGTATATACAAGCATATAATTTCTCGTTCTCCGAAGATACTTGAGAATATGTTTCACTACTACCCAATGATCTAATCCTGGGTTGGATTGAAACCTACTGACTACTCCACTGCAAAACAGATGTCGGTCTCGTGCATAACATAGCATATATAAGACTTCCAACTGCTGAAACATATTGTGGTATATGTCTCAACTCCTTGAGGTGTCTTAGGATAATGTTCCTTAGACAAATGAATTCCATTCCTGAAAGGTAAATTACCTTTCTTGAAATTCTACATACCAAATCGCACAAGAATCTTGTCGATATAGGTTGCTTGAGACATTACTAACAGTCATTTCTTGCGATCCCGAATGATCTGGATCCCAAGTACATAACTTGCCTCTCTTAAATCTTTCATTTGGAATTGGTTAGCTAGCCAGATTTTCACGTCTGATAATATTTTACATCATTCCCAATGAGTAAAATATCATCGACGTATAACACAAGGAAAACCATCTTCCCATCAATGATGCACTTGAAGACACAAGGCTCATCGATGTTCTGCTCAAAGTTATAAGACTTGATCGTAGTATCAAACCTTATGTTCCAAGATCTAGATGCTTGCTTAAGTCTATAAATTTACCTTTGCAACTTGCAAACTTTTTACTTTTGACCTTGGGTAATGAACCCCTCTGGTTGTACCATATAGATACTCTCATCAAGATTGTCATTCAAGAATGCAGTCTTGACGTCCATTTGCAAATCGTATAGTCATAATATGCGGCAATAGAAAGAAGAATCCTGATGGATTTAAGCATGGCTACTGGCAAGAAAGTTTCTTCATAGTCAACTCCCTCTTTCTGGGTATAACCTTTTGCCACTAGCCTAGCCTTGAAAGTATGTATTTTCCTATATATTCTTTTTTTTCTCTTGTAGATCCACTTGCAACCTATGGGTTTTACTCCATCAGGTTGGTCTACAAGCTCCCAGATAGAGTTAGAGTACATAGACTTCATCTCTAGGTTCATGGCTTTGAGCCATTCCTCTTTATCAATATCTTTCATTGCACTACGATAGGTGAATAGATCATATATACCATCACAATATGCAACAACTTGCACCTCTCAATTTCCTAGATAGCGTTCAGGTTGTCTTACAACCCTCCCACTACGTCTAGGTGGTATGGTATCCTGATAAACTTGCATCTGACTTTCAGATGTTGAAGGTGTAATGTCTTTGTCAATATTTGACAATTGTGTACTGGTCGTACCAGCAAGTAACTCCTCAAGTAACACTTTACTTCGAGGTTTGAACTCTCTCATATAGTCCATCTCAAGAAATATAGCATTTGTTGACACAAATACTTTATTATCTTCTGGACTATAAAAGAATCCACCAATAGTTTCCTTATGATAGCCTACAAATAGGCACACATGTGAACGTGGTTCCAACTTAGTAGTCTTGTTCTTTAGCACATATTTCGGACACCCATATATGCGAAAATGTCACAAACTAGCTTTATGACCATTCCACAACTCTAAGGGATTCTTAGAAATAGACTTAGAAGGAACTACATTCAGGATATACATTGTAGTTTACAATGCATACCCCCAGAAAGAACTAGGTAGAGTGCTATAACTTAACATTGATCTCATCATGTCTAGTAGGGTGCGATTTCTCCTTTCTGCAACACCATTTTGTTGTGGTGTTCCAGGTGTTGTGAGCTGTGAAATAATTCCATGCTCAACTAAGAGTTCCTCGAAATCTCTATCAAGGTATTCTCATTCAAGATCTGATCGTAGAATTTTGATGCTTTTACCTAACTGGTTCTCAACCTCAGCACGATACTCTTTGAACTTTTCAAATGTATTTAACTTGTGCTGCATTAGGTAAACATACCCATATCTGGAATAATTGTTAATGAAAGTGGTGAAGTATTCAAAACAACCTCGGGCTTTTACATTCATTGGTCCGCAAACGTCCGAATGTATTAGCTCAAGTGTTTCTTTGAATCTTATCTTTTTTCTAGTAAAAGGTCTTTTGGTCATTTTTCCTTCTAGACAGGATTCGCAGACAGGTAAAGTACCGAGTTTTAACTGATTTAAAACTCTATTCTTAATTATTCTATCTATCCAGTCAAAGTTAATGTTATCAAGTCTAAGGTGTCATAAATAGGTATCATCAAGAGAAATCTTTTACCGTTTACTTTTAGATATTTCAATCTTAAATATTTCAGTATTAAGCAGTGATTTATGCATTAACGGTCTTAATACATATAGATTATTTTCGAAGTTTCCTGTGCATATATTTAATCCATTTATACTAATAATAACTGACTTATTATTAAATGAAATAGAAAAACCACATTCCATAAGTTTTGTTACAGAAATCAAATTCATGTGAAAACCATGAATATGTAGCACACCATTCAAACATAAATAACTCTTATTAAAATGTAAATTTGAAAATCCTACTGCTTTTGCTGAAACAGCATCCCATGTCCCAACTTTCATGGTAAAGCTACCTTCAGCAAGGTCCCTCCATGATTCAAGTAGCTGCAAAGAACAACAAACATGGTTAGTGGCACCAGAATCCATATGGATTTATCATCCTCCACCAAAAGAGACTCAATGACAAGTAAATCATATTTACCTGTATTTTTCTTCTCTTTAAGCTCAGCAAGGTATTTCGGACAATTCCTTTTCCAATGCCCTTGTTGTTCACAATGGAAACATTTTCCTTTGGCATTGGATCCTTTGGAGCTTTTGTTGTTCTTCTTTTTCATTGGTTTTGCCTTTGCCTTCCAATTGCCTTTCTTCTTCTTCTTTGTAGATTTAGAAGATTCGGTAACATTTTCTTCGACATTGGACCTACAAGGACCGTTCATAACGGACTCGTAATCGGTGAGCTCATTTAGCAGTTTAGTCAACGTAAAAGTCAACTTATTCATGGAACAATTACTTTTAAACTGCAGGAAACTCTTCGGAAGGGTTTCCATGATCATTGTCACCTGGCTTTGCACATTAATACGTGCACCATGGGTTTCAGCCATATTAAGATGAGACATCATCCTTAACATATGGTCTCGGACTGATGTGTCTTCCTTCATTCTAGCGGTCAATATAGAGACTATTGCCTCATGTTGTTGTCGGTCTGAAGGTTGCCCAAACAAGTTCTGTAATGACTGTATAATCATTGATGCAATCGTCATAGGCTCATGTTGTGCAACAAGAACCACAGACATGGATGCTATCAAATAGCTATAGGCTTTCTCATCAGTTTTAATCCAATTATTATAGGCATTTTGTGCAGCTCTACCAGCATTTGGTGCTGGCTCAGGAGGACATTCCTCCATAAGGACAAATTTAAGGTCTTCACATACCAAGATAGCATTCATGTCACTTTTCCATTTAACATAATTATCCCCGATTAATTTTTCTTGTTGTTTGAGAATGAAGATTATTGTAGATGTCATGGCTGAAAAAATAATAAACGTGCATTCAACATTCATTCATCGCATATTAAAGTTGTCAAACATTTAGGCATAAAATTAAACATGATACATGATCAATGTATAATGAATTAGAAACCAAAAAGAATTACTATGCCATGGTTATCTATCATCCCACAAATAAGTGTCGCCGTATGGTAGTTCAAGTATTCACATGATAGACTGAGACATTCTCAATTGATTAATATATCTGAAATAACTCTTATTCCTATATTAATCAACTACCGTTATTTTGATCAAGAAAGCTTTGATTGACAACTTAATCATTCATTTGTGAGTGTGACCCATTATTTCGGAACCCTTGGACTTAACTAGTGAAGTGCTACTGTAAGGTAGGTCAAATCACCAGATACATCTAGAGTCTCTATCCTTTCGGAATCCAAACTTGATATTGACCCAAAAAGGACACCATCTGTAGGGGGACGAAAGCAAAGCTGTCTCGAGGCGTCTATTGAATCTCACGTTTCTGGATAACAATGGAGATCGTGGGATATATTGTGGTATACCTCTCTCTCACTCACTATAAAAAAGTGTAAGGTTTCTATCTTACTAGTATCTTAAAATCTTAGATTATGCTCGACTAAAGTCATAACCTTATTAATACTAGATGATGATTATTAGTGATCTAACCAATTTTAACTCTTAAAATTTTATCATTAATCCCGATTAGTCTCTACTAACCAATTAACTTAATTAAACTAATTTAATCAAGTTGTTATAGTGATCTAATCAATTTTAACTCTTAAAATATTAGTCCACTAAAAGGTTTTAAAATTTAGAATTAACAAACGGACCAA
The DNA here is from genome assembly GCA_019454045.1 of Zanthoxylum bungeanum. Classification (NCBI taxonomy): domain Eukaryota; kingdom Viridiplantae; phylum Streptophyta; class Magnoliopsida; order Sapindales; family Rutaceae; genus Zanthoxylum; species Zanthoxylum bungeanum. The sequence continues at coordinate 9,137 of SKCR01004515.1, read as the reverse complement.
ATATCATTAAACCATTTAATCGATAAAAGCACATTATTTATTCTAACGGTATGTGGTATTGTATCCCGAGTGAAGACCATATTACCGTCTATTCGGAATCGGCTATGGAATTTACGTCCGGGTTTCCATCCGATATACCAAGAAAAATAATGTACTCATAAGGTCCATTTGTTTCTAAAACTTGAATTCGCAATTTTTAAACCTTTAAACCAATTAATCTTATTAATCTGTATGCATGCATCCCATATTCTTATTTAACATTTAAATTACATAAAATCATATTTTATGACTAGAATATAATGCATATCTATATGTTATGGCATGTGAAAATGCAAGAGTATGCACCATAGGCTATATGACATGTAATTAAACACTTAAAACATACATATTAACCCAGGCCTGGGCGTCGTGACGCCCAGAAGACTAGAAACTAAAAAGCTTAAGGTCAAGATTGTGTCGCGATGCAAAGGGGATTGCATTACGACGCAACCGAGGCAGTAGCCTCTGCATCCGTATGCTGGGACGCGCCTCTGTTTCCAGGGGCTGGAAATATGCGAAACAAACACATTTCAAATTGCGTTGATCGGGCTCTTATTTTTCTATACTAATCTAATTAGTACAATAAATCCAAGGCATCCATTGGTCTTCAAAACATGTTCCATGGAGTGTTGTTGAGTTCTTTGCGGAATTTCTTGGTCAAAAGTCTTTCGCGGCATCGGCTCCTCTAAGTTACAAATAGGGTTACATAATGAACTTATTACAAAGTAAATGAACTTACAACATTTGAAATAATATGACCTTATGGTCTTAACTTACAACACTTGAAAGAATATGACCTTATGGTCTTACATTTCCAATGCTAAAAATAAGAGCCCGAAAAAATAACGATCAACGCAACACATGAATCAAAAAAAAAAAACATTCATCACATGAACATTAAAATCAGTCATCTCATGAATCTAATTGTGTCTACTCATCACAACATGCATTTTTAATAATCTATATCTCAAATAAATTATTAAAACTAAAATGAGAAGGGTTAAGAAAAAGTTTCAACCATAAGCTCTCGATGCCAATTGTAGGAAATGACTTTCCTTAGCGCGGCAGAAGTTGCTTGTGGTGGCACCGGGTCAGGTATTGATCTTTAAAATTTTCTTTGCCTTCTCCCTTTATTGTAGTAGCTAAGACCAATCCTTTGGTGTCCAACTATTGGATCAACCACTCGATCTTCTGAACTATAACTCGAAACCAACAAACCGAAGTGTGGGCTTCACTCACAAAGATTAAACTCTAAACGATTTAGAGAATTAAGATGTCACAATTTGTGTTTGGCTTTAGGAATTTCAAACACTCTCACAACACTTGTGAATGTTTGAACTCTCTCTATTTTCTCTGAAATCTTTCTCATAAAAATTGTGTGAATGTTTGGAAAATATTAACCTTAGGAAGTGAGAGAAATGGTAGAGATTATATTCTCTTACACAATCCAACTAACCTTGTCATTAAGCATCTAATGCTTTCTTGCAATAACCAACACAAAATGTGAATGTCATACCAAAACATAAGAAATGATAAGCTAAAGACAATATTTTTATCATTAAACATCTAATGCTTTCTTTCAATGACAAACACATAAATGTGGAGGTCATACCAAAGCATAAAATGCATTAGCTAATCAAAAATATATTAGGTGTATACATGCCACCTAATAGACATAATTGCTTTGATGACATGGTAAGCCATATGGCTTTGTCTCCAATGGTAAATAAAATCAATGTATTAATAATGATTTATTTACCTTCAATTATTTTGTAGTAATTATCTCGTAATTATTATTAACTTGATTATCTCATAATCAAGACTTGATTATCTCATAATCAAAGAATTCTAGAAAACATTAAGTTAAAATAATTTAACATAGTTTTCATTTATGACAATAAATATTATTAATCTCATTAATAATATATAACTTTAAAGTGAGCATATGATTAGACAATCTAATTATATTAGGTTTGCTACAGTTAATCGAGCTAACACGGGGACCAAATGGACCTACGGTTTCGAGCTCTAATAATTCTGAAATATTAATTAAACTCTTTAATCAAATATTACGAATTATTAACTTTGTGTTATTCCACTAAAAACTCGAAGTTGAACTCCCGTTATCATAGATGGATAAAATAAAATAAAACTGAACAATTTCGGTGTCCATCGATATAGTCATTACATATGGATATAGCCATTCATGAATATCTCATAAATAGAGCTGGGTCAAAAGTCTGTTAAACCCCTCTAAATATTTTGTCTCTTAAGCACCATTGATTCTATAATGAACAATTAATTCATAATAATTATGAATATAAAACTTTCTATTCGCAATAGAAAAGTTGAGCGCTCAAATTATTCAAGTCTCGAATCAACTCTTAAAAAAGATATTTTTCTGCTTCTCGTAAGAATGAGTGAATTTCATATCTATGTAAAACGTTCCCAGCTACACAGCAAACCATATCCCCAAAATACATAGTTATTGGCCGGGAATGCAACATCAACCTCACTTTAGTAAATCAAAGGACATAGCTTGTCATGCAGGAGTTCATAGTACACTCAGGATTAAGATCGAATCCATATATGACCATCTATTAGATAAAATGAATTTCTTCGGTTAACGGATATTAAAAGAAATTCGTATTTATCTGAGTCCAGTCCTATATGATCTCATCATACAAGGTGTCTTCATTCCCATGTCACTAAATAAATGATCCTGGATCAAGGTCGTCTTACAAGTATAGAATGGACCGCAACTATAGATAAACCAAAATAAAGTATCTTCTTTGTTTGCTCTCTACGAACTATTTATATTACTAACTCCAGACTTAAATCCTCTTGTGTATCAAACATACACTAAGTGTGAAGGTACAATAGTAATCATGGTAAACAAGAAAATTGTACAATATGCAATATAAATCAAACAACTTTGATAAACTGAATAATGCATTTATTATTATTACAATAATCAATTCCTTTTACAATACATGAAGCTTTAGGACATAAATCCCAACAGATTGATATGTTGAGTTCAAGGAAAATTATAGGTATTTATGATATGATTCTGTGAATTTTTACAGATTGTAAATCAGATGTACAAGCATAAAAATACATTTGTTTTAGTTAAAGTCATCATGGACGTGTAATATGTTCGACGAATAACTTTGGAGCTAATTTTGACTTCGCAAAAGTCTGAATTTGAGAGATGTTTGATGGTGAACGTTAAAGGTATATATTAAGTGTATGTAGAATTTTACATTTTGTAATTTAGAGTCATAATTAAAAAGATAAGAATGTTTAAAAATGAATGGTCTGAAAGCATCAATCTCTTATAAATATAGTGGTCATTTTTTCGTTAAAACATATCGATAATGGTATTTATTTTAAAGCTTATGATTTATATATCAATAATATATAATTTTATTTTATATTTTAAGAAATATTTAGTTTTTAAATTGAAATTTAAAAAAGAAAAAAAAAATCAATTTGATTCCACTATTTACGTAAATTTGCACTTTTTATTATTGTTTTTGTTTTTTTAGTAACAAACTTGTAATTATTATATTTTGCTATGTGTAAATATGTCTTTTTATATGTGGAGATGGACTAAATGCAAATGTTTTTTAAATTTGGACTGTATAGGGATAACATCATTTGATTTTGATTTTTAAATAATTCCTCTTATTTTATAAAGATTTAGATGGGATGAAAAACAAACATTCACTAAATACCAATCATTTTCTTTTTATTATTATTGTGAAATCCCACCTCACTAGTAAAAAGATTTTTGAGTTGATTTAGCCCCATTCAAAGAACAAAATATTGAACACATAATTAAGTCCATAAAAAAAAACAATGATAGGTATATAAAAAATAATACAAACACACTAAAAAATAAATAAAATTTAATTAAAAGACAAACCTATCTTGTAGTGTTTTTGTGCTATATTTTGTACTAATTTTTGTACACCTATTATTAAAAAAAATCATTTCACTATAAGATAAAAATACTTCATGCAGAATTATGTGACTATCATTTTTGTTCTCTCACACTACAAAGCTGCAGAATCTGAATAAGAATTGTTAAGTTTTGTTATTCTAGTTTCTAGATGATAGATTGTTTTATTGGGTCGTTACCACTCGGTCAATAAGTCTCTATTATTAAGGGATGGTTGTTTGTTTGATTTAATCATACCACGTTATTAGGATATGTTAAACGTGGGTTGTTGTTTCTTGTTTCAGTTTGTTTTGTAAGGCTATATAATAGCCAAGTTTGTTTTTCAATAAACAGAGTGATTTCTCCCAATTTCTTTATCTCTTCATAAGTTTTTTTGGTTTTAACATTTTGGTATCAGAGCTCCATCACGGGGCCTGGTTAACAAAAAACAGATTAGAAGCATCAGTCTTTTATGTGTGTAGTGATCAAAGTATAATGGCAGAGAATTCGTTTGTGCAACCAGCAGTTCTGAAATTTGATGGGCACTATGATCATTGGGCTATGCTCATGGAAAACTTTTTACGTTCAAATGAGTATTGGGGCTTGGTGGAAAGTGGGATTCCTACAGTAGCAGCAGGTGTTGTTCTCACAGATGCCCAGAAGAAGAACATTGATGATCAGAAGTTGAAAGATTTGAAAGCAAAGAACTATCTATTTCAAGCATTAGATCGTTCAGTCTTAGTGACAATCCTTAACAAGGATACAACAAAGAATATATGGGATTCTTTAAAGCAGAAATATCAAGGTACAACAAGAGTAAAGCGTGCACATTTGCAAGCTCTCCGAAAGGAGTTTAAACTTCTTCGCATGAAGCTAGGAGAATCTGTGAATGAGTATTTTTCTCGGACCCTTACCATAGCCAACAAGATGAAAGCAAACGGTGAGAAAAAGGGAAATGTTGTTGTAGTTGAAAAGATTTTGAGATCTATGACTCCCAAGTTTGATTATGTCGTGTGTTCCATTGAGGAGTCTAAGGATACAGACACCTTAACCATTGACGAGTTACAAAGTAGCATGATTGTGCATGAACAACGCATGAGTTCTCATGTTGAAGAAGAACACGCTTTGAAAATTACTCATTGAGGCATGAGTTCTCATGTTGAAGAAGAACACGCTTTGCAAATTACTCATGGAGATCAATATGAAGGAAGAGGTCGAGGTCGTGGAAGTTTTGGAAGAATAGGAAGGGGACGAGGCAGATAAAACTTCAACAAGGCCACAGTGGAGTGTTATACTTGTCACAAGCTAAGGCATTTTTCATGGGAATGTCCAAGCAATGAGAATGAGGCTAACTATGCAGAGACTCAAGAAGAGATGTTGGTGATGGTTTACATGGATATGAATAGGGCCAATAGAGAAGATATGTGGTTCCTTGACTCATGATGTAGCAATCATATAAGTGGGAAGAATGAATACTTCTCAGATTTTGATGGAAGTTTCAGAGATTCGGTGAAGCAGGGCAACAACTCAAGCATGGTTGTAACAGGAAAGGGTAATGTACGATTGCAAGTGAATGGAATAGCACAGATCATCACATGAGTATTTTATGTGCCGGAGCCGAAGAACAATTTATTGAGTATTGGGCAATTGCAAGAAAAATGGCTTACCATTCTATTTCAAAGTGGATAGTGTAAAGTGTTTCATCTTGAGAGAGGCTTAATCATGGAGACGAAGATGTCTTTAAATCAAATGTTCATATTGCATGCTATTTCTCAGCCTATAACATCTACTTGTTTCAATACAATTACGGAGGATATAGTGCAACTTTGGCACTGCAGATATGGACACTTGAGCTTTAAGGGCTTAAAGACTTTGCAACAGAAAAAGATGGTGAATGGTTTACCACAGCTTAGGTCTCCTTTGAGGCTATGTAAGGATTGTTTGGTGGGAAATCAGCAAAGGTACTCATTTCCAAGGAAGAGTACTTGGCAAGCTTCACAAATTCTCCAATTAGTGCATGCTGATATTTTTGGGCCGATCAAACCCATTTCTAACAGCAACAAAAGGTATTTGATCACTTTCACATATGACTTTAGTAGAAAAACATGGGTTTATTTTTTAACAGAGAAATCATAAGCCTTTGTTGTTTTTAAAAGATTTAAGATTCGTGTTGAGAATGAAACAAACTCGTTTATTAGAGCCTTACGTACTGATTGAGGATGAGAGTTTACATCACAAGAGTTCAGTAATTTCTTTGATGTAAATGGTATACGACGACAATTGACAGCTGCATACACGCCACAACAGAATGGAGTTGCGGAACGAAAGAATAGAACTATTATGAATATGGTTCGTAGTATGATTTCAGAAAAGAAAATCCCCAAAAATTTCTGGCCTGAAGCAGTCAACTGGACGGTGCATGTCTTGAATCGAAGTCCAACATTAGCAGTAAAAAATAAGACTTCAGAAGAAGCATGGAGTGGAGTCAAGCCTTTAGTTGAGCATTTTAGAGTTTTTGGATGTATATCTCATGTTCATGTGTCTGACAATAAAAGAACTAAGCTGGATGATAAGAGTTTGAGTTGTGTTCTGCTGGGAGTTAGTGAAGGATCAAAAGCTTACATACTCTATGATCCAACTTCACAAAGGATCATAATAAGTAGAGATGTTGTATTCGAAGAAGACAAGAATTGGGATTGGGATAAGACTTGTGAAGAATCCATTGTGTGTGATTTGGAATGGGGTGATCATGAGGAGGAAGCAACTATGTTTGATGAAAATGAAGAGGGGACTGAATCTGATCTTCAAGATGATATAGAAGCAGAAGATGAGAATTTTTCCTCTGATTCTTTGACTGAAGAAAGCTCTCCTAGCTCGACTTTAGGGAGGATCAGGAGACCACCAGCTTGGATGAGAGACTATGAAATAAGAGAAGGCCTTTCTGAAGAAGATAATGAGGATCATTTGGCCATTTTTTCAGCTGATGATCCTATTCACTTTGAAGATGCCATGAAGAGTGAAAAATATAGGAAAGCCATGGATCTGGAAATGGAAGCAATAAACAAAAATGGCACGTAGGAATTGACAGAGTTACCTAATGGAGGAAAGAAGATTGGAGTGAAATGGATTTATAAGACTAAATTTAATGAAAATGGAGAAGTGGACAAATACAAGGCTAGGCTTGTAGCGAAGGGGTATACTCAGCAGCATGGGGTAGACTATACTGAATTATTTGCACTTGTAGCGCACATGGAGACAATTCGTTTGGTGGTAGCACTTGCAGCTCAAAGAAAATGGACCATCTACCAACTGGACGTGAAGTCTGCGTTTTTACATGGTGAGTTGAATGAAAAGGTCTTTATGGAGCAACCTTGTGGTTATGTGCAAAAGGGACATGAACAGAAGGTTTACAAGTTAAAGAAGGCACTCTATAGGCTTAAGCAAGCCCTACGTGGTTGGTACAGTCATATTGAAGCCTATTTCATGAAAGAGGGTTTTGAGAAGTGTGACTATGAGCATACTTTGTTCATCAAGACAAGAAAAGAAGGTAAAGTATTAATTGTAAGTCTTTATGTTGATGATCTCATTTTTTATTGGAAATGATGAATTGATGTTTACAGAGTTTAAAAATTCCATGAAGGATGAGTTTGACATGACATATCTTGGTATGATGAGGTATTTCATTGGTCTTGAAGTCTTGCAAAGATCTGATGGTATTTTCAGAAGACGTATGCATTGGAGGTTCTGAAACGGTTTGGAATGGACAAAAGTAATTCTGTTCATAATCCAATTTTCCTTGGCTTCAAGCTAATGAAAGATGAAGGTGGAGTTAAGGTGGACAAGACTTATTACAAACAGGTTGTAGGTAGTCTCATGTATATCACAACTACTCGACCAGACATGATGTTTGTGGTGAGTCTTATTAGTAGGTATATAGAGAATCCTATTGAGCTTCATTTACAAGCAGCAAAAGGGTACTGAGATATTTGCATGGAATAATTGAGCTTGGAATTTTCTATAGGAATGGAGGAGATGATGAGCTTGTTATTTACACAGACAGTGATCATGCTGGAGATTTTGATGACAAAAAGAGTACTTCAGGTTATGTATTCTTATTGAGTTCAGGAGCAGTATCATGGTCATCAAAGAAGCAACCAATAGTAAGTCTATCGTCCACAGAGGCAGAATTTATCGCTGCAACTTCGTGTGCATGCCAGACAGTATGGTTGAAAAGGATGTTGGGAAAATTGGGTCAAAGTCAAGGCAAGCCGACTATTATTTACTGTGATAGTAGCTCTGCAATTAAACTTTCAAAGAACCCAGTAATGCATGGTCGTAGTAAGCACATAGATGTGCGTTTCCATTTCCTTCGAGAGCTCACAAAGGCCGGTACTGTGGAGTTGGTGCATTGTAGCACATAGGAACAGTTGGCTGATATGATGACTAAACCACTGAAGCTGGATGTTTTTTTGAAGCTGCGAGGGCTATTGGGAGTTTGTTCTGAGATGGATATAAACTAAATGCTTATAGCATTCAGTTTAAGGGAGGAATTGTTAAGTTTTGTTATTCTAGTTTCTAGATGATAGATTGTTTTATTGGGTGGTTACCACTCGGTCAATAAGTCTCTATTATTAAGGGATGGTTGTTTGTTTGATTTAATCATACCACGTTATTAGGATATGTTAAACGTGGGTTGTTGTTTCTTGTTTCAGTTTGTTTTCTAAGGCTATATAATAGTCAAGTTTGTTGTTCAATAAACAGAGTGATCTCTCCCAATTTCCTTATCTCTTCATAAGTTTTTCTGGTTTTAACAAGAATAAGCAATTACAAAGACTGTGTCTGGAGTGTATTGATCTTTAATTTCTTACACAGTTACACAAAACCATAAACGTGGCTTCAAAATAACGTATCATGTCCTGTGTCATATATGAGAAGTGATAGACATATATAAAGAAATCCCGAAAATTACTACACCTCTCTCACTTTAGCTACAGTGATCATCGTAGCATCATTGTAGTTACAGTGAGAGAGGTGTAGAAATTTTCTAAATTTCTTTATGTATGTCTATCATATTTGGTCATATATACACCTGTTGTTTTTTTTAACAACTTGTTGTTACGTGTGTATAGACTTGTTCATAATTGAACAGTTTAAA
>SKCR01004514.1:0-26400 GCA_019454045.1 Zanthoxylum bungeanum | reverse complement strand
GATCCTCCACACTTTGATGCCATGTATGCCAGAAACCTTTCATGGTCTAGCCTCTAGATGTTCGTTGGGTGTGGACCGATGACTCAGTAATTAAGTGCGAAGCAAGATAGAATTTGTCGGCCCATATGTGTACCATAAGAGGTTTGGGTATCCATGTGAGTAAAGTCATGATTCTTAAAGACTTTGGCCAAAGCCGATCACCTAGGGTGGATCGCATCAGTTGTAAAGAATCGTGGACATGTCAACATGAGATGTGTGCCTAAAAAACTTGACAATATATTCTATGTTTCCTAAGCACAATTCAGATAGCCTACGATGGAGGGATTGTGAAACATATGTGATGACCTCGACTTGTATAGTTCGCGAATTCGGAGGTGGCTGAATTACATATATATTAGCTAGGCTTATATGACGAACGTGTCTGAACTTAAGGAGTCCCAATATGAAGTGTACTCGTGAGCACTTGGGTAGCCGGTTATTTTTGATAAAAGATAATATTCGATATTATAATTATCAACTAAGATAATCAAGTGTTATTGGATGACATTGATTATTTACTTTGACCTAATTGAATTAATTGGATTAATTCAATAATTACACAATGGCTTAATTGTAAAATCGTAATTATCTCTACCATTTGAGAATATTATGGTAATTGTAAGTATGTAATAATATGTGGTTTTGGCTTGATCTAATTGGATTAAATCAAGGTGGCAAATATTTAACTAATCCATTTCCTAATCTTTGACTTGATTTAATTGGATTAAATTAAAGTAGGAGATAATGGACATTAGTCACACCTAATTATACACATTTGGACAAATTAGATTAAGCTCACTTAAAAGTTGATTACAACTTTTATTAATTAAAAATTGCCTAAGTTTTGCTATAAATAGCAAGCTTTAGTAATGTTTTAATTACAAAAAAATTAATAAGCATAAACAAATTCTTAGAGAGATTAGCCTAAGTTAGAGAAGTGTTTAGAGAAGCTTGTGAGGTCTCTACAACATTTCATCTAGGAGAAATCAAGATTGGATCTTGAAGTGAAGCTTGGAAGCATTGGAAACAAGATTGGATCTTGAAGTCAAGCTTGCACACCTTGGAGGTTCTCCAACAATTTCAACAAAGGAGAGGTAGATTATATCTTGCATCAAACTTACTAGGTAAAGTTTGATCTTCTCCTAAGCTATGTTTATTTGTGTATTAGATGCATGATCACATAGCTTAATGTTGAATAAGGCTAATCAATTGTGTTAGGATACTTTAGAAGTATAAACACAACATGCTTATAATTTAGGTCAAAGATGTTCATATTGGACATGGAATAATTAATAAAAGTTTGGAACTCTAGATTAAAGCTTAGAGCTATGGCTACCATTCTAGATTCACTTGATCACATTTAGGTGAACTAGAATTGTTCATGAGATATTTCTAAATAGGATTCTAAAATGGTTTGTGTATTGGATTCAAAATTTACGCAAATGCGTATTTAGAATAAATTTATGTTTTTGGAAAAAATATTTGATATTTTGAAAAACTTGATTTTTATTCTATAACATGTGTTGATATTGGTTTTGAAATTATAAAATTAATTTTGGGTGTTTTTGAAGTGTTTAGGGAAGATCATAAGCAATTAGGGTTGAAAGAAATTAAAAAAATACCGACTGGGCGCACTGTAGTGCGCGCGTACGCGCTAGGCGCGCAACATTTTTATTTTTCGTTCGTTCGAGAGCTTCCGGACTCTATTTCAGTCCCGATTTTTTCCTGTACACTCATAATGGAATATATTATTTCATTAAATGATTTAAAATTACACCCATACTTTATATCTATGGGTTAGACCCATTTCCGCTGCCCGAGGCACCGATCCGACCCTAGGGGTTCCAAAACTTCCCCAACAGAATTGTATTAGAGTAAAGGCTTAACTAGGGGTGGCAATTTGGGCCAGGATTCGTTTATTCGTTCGATTCGATTTGCTTTAAAGTGAATACGGGTTTGGAAAACTTGATTCGTTTAATAAATGGGTCAATTCGATTCGATTCGTTTATTAAATGAATCGAATCCGAATTTGAGGTCTTTAATTCGTTTATTCGTTAAGGATTCGTTTATTAAACGAATCATAAATGAATTGAATCCAAATCGAATTCGTTTAATACCCGTTTAATGTTATTACAAATTTACCCTTAAAATTTTCAAATATTTGTTTAACTGTAAGAATGATATTTTAGTAATTTACGTTTAACCTAAAAAGTAAAAAATATAAACCTACGCATCCCACGTCTTCCACTCCAGCCGCTTCTCTCAAAGTCTCAAACTAAACCTAAAACTCTCTCAAATCTGAAATCAAGACAATCGCACGCTCTGATTTTTCTTCTTCAGCCTTCACGCACGCTTGACGCTTCGGTTCTTCTTCTTCGACAGCCTTCACACTTCAGTTCTTCTTCTTCAACCTTCCCGTAAGATTTTTGTTTGTTAAATTTATTTCATATTGTGGAATACCTTCAACAATAATGTTATAGGCTGCATCTTCATCCTATTTGAAGGTTATTTTTTCATATTAACATCTTTGCTAAACTGTAAATGTAGCAGCAAAAAACATAAGCAAAAAACGTTTGTTGTTTGACCATTAAAATGGATAGAGATTACAGCTTTACCTTTGCGTGACCTTTCAAATGGATAGAGATTCTGATATTTTATATCTCAATAATTATAAAATCACAGTTGTGCTGAAGTTGTTTGACCATAAGTTGGCTTGCTTTTGTTAGATACATCTTCATTCTGTTATTGTTGTTGTTGTGGCAGAGTCAGACTTCCTTTCATTCTATTATACTGCTGATCTGTTGTTGCTGAGATGTTATGCTGATGTTGGTTACTGCTGACCATTATTGTTTATTGATGTTTGGGATTTTTTTTTCTGATTTTTGGTAGTGCAAATTTGGGCTATTTTACTTGCTATTTATTTGCTAACTTGAGATTTATGCTGCTGTATTTGCTGATCTACTACTGCATTTACTTCTTTGCTGTCATGTTATGTCCATCATGTCTTAAATTCTTAATCAAATAGCTATAGAAACTTTCTTTGTTATCGATTCATTACTATTTTAATAACTTAGCTATGTATTTATCTGTCTTAAGGTAAATGATTAAGAATTCAACGCCAGTATTAAAACTCTTTTTGATGTGATTATTAATATTATTTACAGGGAAATGGATACCAACGAAACTGATATGGTGTACATAGTTGATGACAACTTTTTTTCTATATTTATTTATAGAAAATCATCCAGTCACCATGGACCAACTTACTGAAAATATTATGGAAATGAGCATTAACAATACTACTCCATCAGCAGAGAGTGGCACTAGTCCTAGTGATAATGTGCAAGTTTGACGGTAAATTTTTTTCTCTTAACTCTTTTTCAATTTTTTTTTTTAAAAACATAACTCAATAATATAATTTTATTTTATTTGCAGGATTTTCATCCTGGATGATAATGATAAAGAAGTTTGCATTTACCGTCTCAACATGTATTGAGATTTTGGTCAAAATGTATTTTGAAGATTTTAAGTGATATTATGCATTTGATTTGAAATTTGAAATTTGGAACTTGTTTTATGGATTTTAAGACTATAACAACGAATATGGTATGAAATGAATGGTTAGATTTTGACATTTTGTATTTTATTTTGATTAAACGAATCGAATAAGAATCAAATACAAAATTTGATTCGTTTAATTTGATATAAACGAATGGAATGCGAATAATAAACGAATCGGATGTGAATAGTAAACGAATCAGATGTGAATAGTAAACAAATAATAAATTTGATTTGATTCGTTTGATTTATGTAAACGAATAAACGAATCGAATACGAATATTCGTTTATTAAACGAATCGAATCTGAATCCTAATATCACGATTCGTTTAATAAACGAATCGAATTCGAATTTAATGCATTACAATTCGATTCGTTTAGAATTCGTCACGAATTTGATTCGTTGATTCGTTTTTCCACCCCTAGGCTTAACTACACAACACATGTTTTTGAATCTATGCCATAGTAATTTTAATTTAATTATTTATAAGATATATTGCATATGTATTGTATGTTTTAAATTAAAACATTGACCTAATTAAGTTAATGACTTGATTTTCATAAATCTCATGTGATTAGGTGATTACTTTAATTAAGTAATAATATTAATAATGTTGGAGCATTATTTGATGGTCCCTCTTGTCAATACGGAGATGAATGGGTTCTTACTACTTATATCCAATATCGTCAATAGTGTGAGGGTATAAGTGCTCAGAACTTAGGTCGCTCCGGTAAAACATTAGATATAGCGTGATGAGTTAACGTAGTCGCCCAATATCGTCATTAGTGTGAAGGTGTAAATACGAAGCTCATTAGTGCACATTGACAAGAATACACCTAGAACACCTCTTAATCCAATATCGTCATTATTGTAAGGATAAGAAATGGTTCATGACCAAACTATGAGTCACATGAAGTAATTGACCTTGAAGGTCTACCTAATGAGTTTATAAAGGCCAATATCGTCATTAGTGTGAGGCTGGAGTAAATATCATGGGATCCATTTCCCGCTATGAAATTTTGATAGTCAAATTTCTATTTTTCCGTTAAAAGAGATTACGAAATTACGTAAAGTCGTTGGAGGGCCCTAATAGATTTAAAATTCCATAATCAATTAGTGTTATCACTTTTGAAATGAAAAATATTTTGCTACTACTAAAAAATATTGTCTTGTAGATGGCTGCCACTAATCCATTGATGAAACTTTTGGATTCCAATACGCTAAAAGGAGCCGAAAAATATTGCGAATGGGAAATGAACATATGCCTTGTCTTGGAGTATGGAAAGTTGACTTATGTAACGATCAATCTACACCCTGTTGATATCGATCCTGACTCCACTCCAGAAGAGGGTGAAACTTTTGATATATGGAAGGATGATAACCTGAAGGTGAAATCCTACATCTTGGGATCGATGGTTCCAGATTTGCTAAGACAGTACATTGAAGTACCGGATGCTTGGAGCATTATGTGAACACTCAAGGAGTTTTTCGAGGAAAATCAAGAGATGGAACTTTATCGAAGGTCTAAGGAATTATTCCGTGCTGAACTCAAGGAGAGAGGAGGTGCCAGCACTCATGTTTTGAACATGATCGACCAGATTCGATATTTGGAATGACATTGCATTGTGTTTGATGAACGGCTGGGCCGTGATTTGATTCTGTCTTCTTTGCGTGGTTCTTATGCTGACTTTGGATTAAATTTCCATATGCATTTGATGCAAGCCACATACTTTGTGACTTTCACAGATGATAAATCTAGATATGGATATGTCTATCTAATGAAACATAAGTCGGAAATATTTGACAAGTTCAAAATATTTCGAAACGATGTAGAAAAACCGACCGGTACGAAATCACACGCGTATAACGCAAGCGCACGTATCGTTTAAGTAGTATAAAAAGTATCGATCCCACGAGGACTTAATACCTAGGCTATTAATTTGTGAAGCTAAATGTTTACAAGTATCTAATGGATTGGTTGTTTTGATTGGATGGTGACTTCAAAATTAAAAACAAGTAAATAAAAAGGCGCGAGAATAGGTTGAGGAAAATTCAAATTTATTGAACTATCCAGGGTTTTGATTTCTTCCAATATCTTTTTAAAGATGAAGTGGTTATTTCATGCTTGTGTAATATATTGGTTTACTAACCTGGAATAAGAAATTCTGCAAAAGCCTCTGTCGATGGTCGGATTCAAATATACAATGTAACCCAATTAATCATATGTCTATGTCAACCAAGTTACCTGAATTCATTAAGACTAAGTTCCAATTGTGGTTACCCCCGCCCGACATGTATATGTCTATCTTGTAAGGAAATCTATTAAAAGGTTATATATCCTCAAGGACGATCGTGGGCTATTAAGTCTAAGGCTGAAACCTAAAATTCATTTGTCAAGTTTATTTTAAGTTTACCTGATCAATCTTATTAGTGGCCAGTTAACAAAAAACATTAGGCTTAAGACTTAATAAGTAAACTTTTATATTACCAAAACTATAAATAACCCCTTATAAACCGGTGATATTGGAATTCATCACAACCCCAGATAACGGACTTAGTTACGACCAATATTTACAAAAAGCTTAAAAATAATAGACATAAAGTAAAATACCGAAAAGTAAATGCTGGTAATTAAAAAGAAAAAAAGTATAATAAAAGAAAATACTGGGGTTAGAGGATCCACTTCTATTACCACTATTTTAGATATCTCCCTTAATATAATATATTAACTTGTGTGATAATACCAACCAACCATATAGGCGGTATACTAATTAAGTCAAATTAATAATTAATTACCAACCGACCAACCAGGCGGTATCAATGCTTAGTTAGGTTAAAACCAATTTATAATTAATTACCAACCGGCCAATATAGCGGTATCCTCATTAAGTCAGGCTTTAAATAGTTATTATATTATAATTAAGAGAGATTAATCTAAATAGCAATAATAAAATCTTTACCTTTTATCCCAGCAGGGGGGAGTTACCTCCTCATTACTGAAAAGTAAGAACTTAAAAAGTAAAGAAAGGTAAGCATTGTGCGTAAAAGTAAATTGCGTAAAAGTAAAGAAAATTAATTACAGAACTGAATTTAAACAAACAAGATACAATCCTCTTAGTATTCTCAAGGAATTATAGAGAGAAAAGTATGAAATGAAAATTTTCGACTGAATTTATAGGCATGAGTAGGCTGGGCGGGTCGCGACGCACTGTAAATCACTGCGTGGAACGCGGAGATGCTGACATATGGCGGGCTCCGAATTATTGGCTTCGTGTCGCGATGCCTAAGATTCTGCTTGCGTCACGACGCTGATGTCAACATGACCTCAGCAATGACGTGTCTTCAATGATGAGTGTCGGCAGTATGTGATGGTGACACGTGTCCGGCCCACGTTAGCATTATCGGCGCATCTTAACAGGAGGCGCACATTAGCACGACACATTTTAGCAAACTTCTCTGATTTTGACACGTGTCCCGACGCACGTTAACGGTCGTGATGCAGATTTCATGTAGCGACGCCCAAATGACAGTTTTGCCCTTTTTGTCTGTTTTCACTGTTTTGGCCCCAAATCACCTCCAGAGAGTCCTGAAACTTTATTTATCTACAAAATAACACAAAACACATCAAAATATTCGCAAAACTCAAGAAATTATATAAAATATTAAGTCAAATGAGTGGGAAATAGTGATACATTTACCACTCATCACACCCCTAAACCTAACATTTTGCTAGTCCTCGAGCAAAACATAAAAATAACATAAATATCTTTAAAATAAAATTAAACTAAGCCATTTTCGTAGAGATCACAGTTGCATTTAGCGTATGCAACAAGCCTTTAAACCCATAGGTGTCCCTAGTGGACGAGTTGTAGTCTCGTGAGGGCTTATAGCGACGACACCCACAAACGTCATTAAAAAATAAAAAGATAATAAAACTAATTCACACATAAGCAAAAAGACAAGAGAAAAGAGAATAAACAAGTTAGTGACTAAACAGATGAAACTTCTTATCCAAGTTAAGAGTTGTTTTCTTTCTTTCTAAATTACCGAATAAGTAAATTCTCCGATTATTTTTACCATTCTCCATATACACAACTAACAAGGTATTAATCAAGCCATTGTGCCCACAATTTTCACAAATATAGTTGAAAAGAAAGCAATATTTTTGTACTAAAGTTATATCAGAATTCACATCTTTTTTTAGCAATGGAATAATTTTTCTGATTTTTTTTTATTTATATGCAATATCTTCCATCTATGTATCGAGCTTTGGGTCAATGACTCCCAAACCAGTTGGCTTTAGGGCACTAGGTGTTAAGACACCCCTACGGACTTAATTACTCAAACTTCAGATATATATATATATTGCAATATCTTCGATCCATGTAGCGAGCGTTGGGCCAATGACTCCCAAACCAGTTGGTTTTAGGGCACTAGGTGTTAAAACACCCTTACAGACTTAATAACTCAGATCTTAAACTTTTTTTTTATCCCATCGCTTTTTTAAGATGCTTCCTCTAATTAAACCAGAGCACTGAATATTACAAACTTGTCAATTACAACTCATGTCCATATGTTACCAGGTATGTTGATAATACTTGTCAATTGAGCATATGAAGATTCATTTTAATCAGTTTTATGGAGAATTCACAAATTAAATAATTCAAAAGGAAATAAACAAAAATTAACTTGTTACAAAATAGGTTGAGATACGTGTTAAGAGTGGAAATTTCTTACACAACTATCTCACACCAATTTCACCCGATTAATCAAATCAAAAACACAAAATTTTTTTTGATTTTTGTAAAATTTTTCATTTTTTTTTTGAATTTTTTGAAAATTTTGGACTAAAAATAAAAACAACATAAAAAAAAGATATTAGTCAACTATTCCCCACCCCCAAACCTAAATGAAACATTGTCCCCAATGCCTTAAAAAGTAGAAGATGAGTTTAGAAGATAGTACCTGGTTAGCTGAAATTCTACATCTAAAAAGGAAATTTAAGGGTTAAGATTCAGATTAATCCGACGCTTTTTACCATGATCATTATCAGACCAGTTAATATTGGAAAGGATAGGGTCAATTTGTGGGTCAAAGGATAAGATTTGGTCAATTAAATCTGGGGCAGTTTCTGGCAGTGAAAATGAGTTCTTTTAAAGGTTTTGACACGAACCCATTTTTCCGGACATCATCAAGAAATACACAAATAAAATCATAAAATTCATCTGCGTTGAACAGTCCATTTGGTTTCTGGTGTATGTTCAAGTTCCTCCAAGATAGTACTGTAAAAATTTCCTTCATCGTACCCAAGCCACATGGCAAAGCAATAAAAGCATCAGCACGGTTAATCATTTCCACTAGTCGCTCGGACATACCTAGCACAATAAGTTCTTCTCTGTTTGATGGTCCTATCAGATTCGCCTCCGCCAAAGGTTTTGGAATGATTCCCAAGACTTGACTGCCTCCTTCCTGTACGGCCTTTGAAACGATCCCCATTAGTCCAAGATTGCCACCGCCATATACTAAGTGCATATTCCTTTCAGTTATGACTCGACCCAATTCATGTGCTGCTGCTACGTATTGCGGCTTAGTACCAACACTAGTACCACAAAAGACACATATATTTACAATTCGTCTTCTTGAAGTGGCTTCCATTTTATGTATGTTTCTTTTCTTAAATCTGGATGCCTTTAAAAGTGCAATGATGAGTTAAATTTATAACACCTGAAAAGGGGTGAGTAATAATAGCACTGGTACCTGCGAAATGACAATTATTAGTTAAACAGTAAAATAAATCGTGAAAGGTCAAAAAGATCTGGATCCTGTCGGAGAAAATAAAAGAAAATAAAAAAACAAATCACAATTATTGGGAAAAGACAAAGAGATAATATTTACAAGAAAATTAGCGGCTTGAATGACGTCTATGCGTCAGGGACAAGCTTTTCATCCAATTTTCTTATAAATTGGCAAACAGGGTCTTTTAGAGTCAGATTCCCGAGACTATACTGTTGTCTTTCTTTTCGAAATTATGTATATAATATGTGAATTATGTGATGCACATATCCACTGGAATGTGTCTTAAGAGTCTTAGATATGTCATCAAGAGACTCCTTACTCAAGCCATCCCTAATTAATTTAATCTTATCTTCACGGTTATCAGACACCATTCCTAAAGAACGACAACTAGTATTACATGTCATACGAGCAAATTTATAGCAAACACCCATCTTTTTAGCTCTTCTCTTTTTAGTATAGGTGCTTCTTCCTAAACCAATCAGATGTGAAATAAAAGAGTCAGATGACTCACATGCCAATCAGACTCATTCTTCAATAATCCAACGAATGTCGTTAGGAATACATTTGATCATCAGTACTCTCATCTGTTCCAAGCGAGCTTTGTAGATCTTCATCAGAGAGTTTTGAGGGAGAAAATGAAATTACTTGTGAAGATTTGTGAGAACTTCTTCCATCCTGAAATATGACTTTACCTACACAAATTAAACACACAAAAATAAAACACACCAAATCACAATATATACACAAATTGCACGGGTTGCCTCCCTTCTAGCGCTAAGTTTAACGTCGTCAGCTAGACATGACTGCCCAAATGTTAGGCTGTATCTGAAAGTGTGACACTTTCTTTTTGTCACTCAAATGATTCTCCCCAGTAGTGCTTGACACGCTGACTATTAACCTTGAATGTTTCATTGGTGTTGGGATCAAGTAACTCAACAGCTCTATATGGTAAAACCTTGGTAATCACAAATGGACCTGACCACCTTGATTTCAACTTTCCAGGAAAAAGTTTCAACCTTGAATTGTACAACAACACCTGCTGCCTTGGTTCTAATTTTCTGCGCACTATTTTTTTATCATGCCATTTCTTGGTCTTTTCTTTGTATAATCTGGCATTCTCATAAGCCTGTAGGTGAAATTCCTCCAATTTGTTGAGTTGGTGGAGTCGGTTTTCTCCTGCTGCTTGTCGATCAAGATTTAACTTCTTCAGTGCCCAATACACCTTGTGTTCAAGCTCCACTAGCAGATGGCACGCTTTCCCAAATACCATTCGATATTGGGATATACCAACGTGTGTCTTGTAAGCTGTCCGGTAGGCCCATTATGCGTCATCTAGTTTTGTAGACCAGTCCCTCCTTGTTGATCCAACGGTTCTTTCCAAGATTCTTTTGATCTCCATGTTTAAAACTTCAACCTGTCCATTTGATTGTTGATGGTAAGCAGTGGCAAATTTATGAGTAACTCCATATTTGGATAGGAGTGCATCGAAGTATTTATTGTAGAAATGTGTGCCACCATCACTGATAATCGCCTGAGGTGTTTCGAAGCGAGTGAAAATATTGTTTTTAAGGAATTTTATCACCACTTTTGAATCATTGGATGGCAGTGCAATTGCTTCAATCCATTTGGAGACGTAGTCTACTGCAACTAGTATGTACTGGTTTCCAAATGATAGAATAAAGGGTCCCATAAAATCGATCCCCCATACATCAAATATCTCTACTTCCAGAATGTTCTACAGAGGTCCTTCATTTCTCCTTGAAATATTTCTCGTTCTCTGGCACCTGTCACATTGAAGAGCAAATAGATAAGCATTTTTAAAAAGAGTGGGCCAGAACAAACCTGATTGTAGGACTTTGGCTGCAGTTTTATTCCCGCTGAAATGTCCACCGTATGATGATGAATGACAATGTTGCAAGACATTGTTGACCTCCTCCTGTGGAACACAACATCTCAATAATTGATCAACACAGCGTTTGAATAGGTACGGCTCATCCCAGACATAGTGTTTGACTTATTTGAAGAACTTCTTCCGTTGCTGAGTTGTCCATTCCAACGGCCATTTTCCCGATACTATGTAGTTGACATAGTCAGCATACCAAGGGACATCATGATGTTTTATGGAAAACAGATGTTCATATGGAAAAGTTTCTTTGATTATTACTTCTTTGCCAGCTGTTTCTCCATTCTCGAGCCTC
The DNA here is from genome assembly GCA_019454045.1 of Zanthoxylum bungeanum. NCBI lineage: Eukaryota > Viridiplantae > Streptophyta > Magnoliopsida > Sapindales > Rutaceae > Zanthoxylum > Zanthoxylum bungeanum. Next base: position 14,808 of record SKCR01004514.1, on the reverse strand, counting down.
GATAAGTGATCTGCCACTTGGTTCTCTGTCCATTTCCTGTCTCTGATCTCCACATCAAATTCTTGCAGTAGAAGTATCCAACGGATCAATATGGGTTTGGCATCTTTCTTCACGATCGGTATTTGATTTCTGAATGATCTGTGTAGACCACCACTTTGGGACCCAGCGGATAAGAGCGGAATTTATCAAAAGCGAACACAACTGCGAGCAAAAATATTTTTTTTTTTAATTTTCCTCTGAAATCCCATCTCTTTCCAAACCATGAACGTTGCCTAAATTCGGATATCAATTTCAACGAAGGTTTCACCTCTTAAATGCTTCTCCACATTTGTGTGTGATTCTTTTATAAAGAATTGCATGCAACCCAAATCGATTTATACTGGCGCAAAGTGTAGATTAGTGCCGACACTTTAGTTCATTCTTCATCTTTTCCTTGGTCGAGGTAATCTAACACAAAGTTAAGGATAAATAAGATTTCTCAAATTTTTATTTTATGTCTGGCTTATCTTTTGTTCCTAACTTCCTTAAGTCCTCAAATTATCTTTTGAGGCAAAGACTTCAAATTTGTGATGTGTATCCCTAGTTAATCAATAATTTCACTGACTCAAGTTGCTTTGTATACACAATATTTGAGTTGTTGTTTGACACAAAATTACTCATGGGGTTTACGATACTCCTAGTTACTAAAAAATCCAAACAACGTTGAGGCTTATGGGCTTTTCTGCAGCTACTTTCCTTGCTCGTGATTGGAGTGGGCCAGCGGCCGTGGTTTCGCACGTGGTTGGGCAGTTCCATTCCATGCGTGCAGGGCTGGTTTGAATTGGCTGATTGTTTAGGGCTAATGTCTCAATCGCACGTGGCTGGGCTTATGGTATTAAAGGGATCGGTTGTGTATGGGGTTATTTCCTTTGTTCTGCCATCTTGCACGACTTGATATGTTGGGTTTTGCCGATTGTATGGCAGTATGGGTTATATGCTTCATGTAGCTTTTGTATCTTGGGCCGTGTATTCGGCTTTTTTGATATTTGGTTCCTTGTTATGCTTTTAGCACTTTCCTGGGGGATGCCCCTTGTACGTTTGTACAAAAAATACCTTTTTGGAATATACTTGTAACTTTTTCAAAAAAAAATCTCTTTTTCTCATTTCCTTTTCTTTTCTTTTTCTTTATCACGTTTTTTTTCTTTCTACTTCTTTTTTTCTTTTATTTCATAATCTCATTAACCTAGTGCCATCTTAGACTTAACTTTAAAAGAGAGTCAAACGAATATCAAGTGTCTCGATAATCTCTATAAATTATGCCAGCACAAATTCTTTCTAAGTAGGCAATCTGATTCTAAGTGCAAGTTTAGTGCGCAACATTTTTGGATAACATTTTGTTAGTGATTCCAAAGTTGATTTCAAAATTATACAAACTCATTTTTATCGAGAGATAGAAAATTTTACAAAACTGAATTTATTTCGTCATCAAACTTTTAAAGAAAGTCATTACATGGTGTAGGCACTGCATTTTTACACATAAGTCCCTATGATGAGTCTCATTTTGGAGACACTACCTTTTAAGTCACGGAGGTCGCGGAAAACGGACGTCGGAATGGGAATTCAGAATAAACAAGGTTCACTGTTTTCGTTGGTGCTGCGTTCGTTACTTCGTTTGAACGTCAGGCAGATTGTGGACATTCGTGCCACGTTCGAGGAGGCGTTCGAACGGTGTCGGTAATTCTGGTTTTGCTGCTAGCCTCACATCAAGCCCAATTCGCCCAAGCCTTGGGCCACACGCCCAAGCCCATTTAAAACACATATTTAACACATGGTGAAATCAAAACAAATCTAAAAATCACATACCAAATTAAAAGATATCATACCTAATCTAAACCAATCAAATATAATCATACCAAGTTAAAATCAATCAACCAATATATTATTCCCAAACTTAAAATATTGTATGCCTAATCAACATAAACTAAATATTCAACATTCCCTATCTAGCCAAGATTTGTCCCCCCTCAATCTTTGACTTCCCTTATCCAACACCAAATCAAATCCCTTTCCTTGTCAAGCCTAACCCTTTGCCTATAAAAAGAGCCATTCACCAACCTTCTCAACCCTAGCTAGCTCATACAGATAAGATACACACAACTCACGGCAATAACAAGAAGAAAAACAGAAATAATCCCCTTCATCTCCCCCACTCCACAACCGAAAACAGCAGCCCCTACACCTCCTAAAATAGCCCATACAGCAGCCCTAAACACACACATAAAACAGCCCCGAACCACACCATAACATCACCGAAAATCACACCCAAAACAGTAGCCAAAACATCCCAAAAACAGTAACTAAAATACAGCAGCAAAACAGTAGCAGCGGCAGCGAATCGGAGTCAAAACAGCAGCAAAAGACGGAGGACGACGACCCAAAACAGTAAGACAACGAACGAGAGCAGTGAACCAGTGAACCGGAAGAGTTGCGGAGCTTTACCCCTTCCGATCTTCGTGAAACGCGAGTCTTAGAGACGACTTAAAAGGTTAGACTTGAGGGCACTTTTTCATTAGTTTATATTCGTTTCTTTTATTATTGAATTTTATTCGCATGAGAGTCGTTTATGGATGCATGTTGTGGCTTGAATGAAATGAAAGAGTCGTCTCTTGTGGTATATAGGATGGAAACCCGGACGTAAATTCCGTAGCCGAATCCGAATGGACGGTAGTGCGGTCTGTACTTGGGATACAACTCCACGTACCACTTGAGTAAATGGCACATTCTCTTTGTTTGTGTGTTGCTTTGGCTTATCTATTTCTTGTTACTTAAATTCTGTATGTCGCTTATTTGTGTATGATATAATCGAGTGCATGGGCTCAGTAAGTGCGATGGAAGGTCCCCTAATCGGAAGGGTTAAAATCCTTCACCACGATGCTTTTCTGCACCGATTGATGTGTGTTCGGTTGAATGCGAGATACGTTCAATCGGACACATTACGTTTAATATTGTTGCTTATTTATGCATGGTTCAATCGAGCGCATGGGCTTAGTAAGTGGAATGAAAGATCCCCTATGGGGAGGGGTTAAAGCCCTTTACCACGATGCTTTGCCGCGCCGGTTGATGTGTGTTCGATTGGATGCAAGACACGGTCAATCGGACATACTTAGTTGAATATGATTGTCTTTATGTTTGTATGCATGATGTGATATGACGCGCATGGGCTTAGTATGTTGGTCTAAAGGTCCTCTCTTTGAGAGATCAAGAGCCCCCAAAAAGCCACCTTTACGGCAGTACTTCGCCGCGCCCCCCTTTATTTTGTTGTTTATGTATTGTGTCTCATTTCATGCATCAGGTCTGTTCCCGTTTGAACGCGTTTACGAACGCAACTCGAACGGCGCATGCATTTTGCCTTATCATGCATCAGGTCTCATTTCCGTTCGAACTCGTTCACGAACGCCATACGAACGTGAGCATTCTGTTTCATTTCCGTTCGAACGCGTTATCAAACGCCATACGAACGCGAGCATTCTGTTTCATTTCCGTTCGAACGCGTTATCAAACGCCATACGAACGCGAGCATTCTGTTTCATTTCCGTTCAAACGCCATACGAACGCGAACCTTCTGTTTACCGTTCTAACGCGTTTACGAACGCTACACGAACGCGCACACACTGAACTGAGTCTGTCTTATCATATTCATGCATAATTGCCTCTTGGTTGATCTTTCTTGTGTTATATAGCCAACCGTATTATTTGTATTCCTGCATTTATCCATTCTATGTGTTCTTGGGATTGTATTCAAGCATGATTAGGTTGTTAGCAGGTTATTTGGTTAATAGGTTCATGAGATAGTACTCATTGATTAGGTTGTTCTTAGTTTTCCATATCATAGGATTGAAATATGTTCATGAGATTGCCATGTGATGTTGCATGTTGTGATGAACTTGTTGATGTATGCATATGAATCTAGAAGCATGATATTTTTGGAAATAAATGTTATTTAAGCCTGGTTAAATTATGACATAAATCCTTTTAATACAAGTGACATAAGTAAGGGACCATTCCGAACCCAACGGTTTGAGGTCTTCCTTGCGAGGGGTGAGTGCGGCCTTAAATCTTTGTCCCGTTCACACCGGGTGGCGACTCCATGTTATTTCATACTTCCCAACTAGGCCGCAAGCCTAGAACAGCGTCGTCAGTTTCTGTTGTCCACAGTCTGGCGACTCCACTGGGGATTGAGAATCGGCCCCGAATATTGTCTTGTAATGTTTGGATTTATGTTTTAATTGACCGTGTCTATAGTGGGTAAAGTGAGGGTTTAATCAAAGGCATTTTGAGGCTAGGTAATGGTTTGGTGTCTTCCTTCATTCACTACATTTCTAGAAGGAAAAGCTGTGAAGGCACCTGGATAGCCATCTACTCGTAGCCTATTGTGATGGACTAATTTGGAGGACTCGTTGTTTATTCCTGACAACAAGCGATAAGAGCCTAAGAAGCTTGGGTATTTAAGTGAGCCTCGCTCCACCTCCCCTCTGGGGAATCTACAACGGGAAATCCATTTGACAGTCCGTCACACACCATAGCTCATTGGCACGTACCTTAATGTATAAAAAAAGGGTGCGCTCACTTGGTTGCTCGAACCCTTGAGTGGGGAGACCTAGTTGTGGGCCATCCTTCGCCGGCGAGAGCCTTTGTCTATACTCTTACTAACCCACCCATAAACCGGGTTGGCTAAAGTAACAATTATTTCCTTGAATATGTGCTTGTGGACCATCCTCATTTGGATACAGTTGGACTATTGTCAGAAATGCGGGCTTGCTGGGCCATTTAAACTGGGGCAAGTTCGCACCTTATGACTATTAGGCCAAAAGCTTCTGAAATGTTGATAGGCCATTATTGTAGAAATTATGATGTCATGTTTGCATTATCTTTCTTCTATGCTTGTGTTCGGGAACATCGTCGTTTGAATCCATTTGGACCATCTGTCATGGGATATGGGCTTGTTGGGCCATTTAAACTGGGACAAGAACGTATTTCATGACTATTGGGCCAAAGGCTTCTAAGTGATTGATGGGCCACTTTGTGATTGTGTTCGGAACGTTATCATTTGGGTTTAGTCGGGCACTTTGTCATGAGATGTGAACTCATTGGGCCATTTAAACTGGGATGGGTTCACTCCTATGACGATTAGCCCGAAAGATTCCAAAATGATAACGGGCCGATTTGTTTGAGAATTTTAGTTGATTTAGTATGTTATATATGTTACATGCATCTCATGCACCCCATGCATACATACATCATGTTAACCCTTGTGTTCTGAAAGCCATCATAGATTCCCGTTGGGTTAGAAAAGAGGGAAGACTCACCAAAATACTGAGAACAGACATGAGTGAATCAGTATTGAGGTATCCCGGATAGATCAGTTGGAAAATGGCTTCGCCAAGATTACTGAACAATTGCAAGCCTTGACTACTGCCATGACAAATATGGTTGTGCCCCGTGCCGGGGGAAATTCTGAGAATGTGAGGCGTGATGAGCCTTCGAATGGGTTGGGGGATGATACCCCCGCTTTTGATGATGATATGGCAGAGTATACAGCAGGCAGAGTATCTGGGTCTCAGGCAGAGTTACAGAAGCTTCGGGATCAGGTTGAAACAGTTACCCGCAAATGAGGAGTAAAAATGAGGATTTGTTAGATTATGAGGCAATGACCTTCGGAGAACAGCTGCCAGCTCAGTTTAAAATGCCCGACATGGCCAAGTTTAATGGGAATGGAGACCCAAGAGTCCATCTGCAGCAATATGTTTCAGTCATGAGTTCAATGGGCCTATCACAGCGCGCAAGTCCAAAAGATGTTTGGGATGTCACTCGAGGGGGCACCTGTGGTATGGTACCACAGTTTGGAGAAGAAGTGAAGGAAGATTGGAAAGAACTAGCTGATGCTTTTCTGAAGCAGTATGTTACAGACTTAGAGATTGACTTGTCACTCCGAGATTTGGAGAACACTAAAATGAAGCCGGAAGAAAGCTTCAAGGAGTATGTAGACCGCTGGAGAAGCCAGCTTCTGAAGATGCAGACTCGACCCTCTGAGAAAGGACCAGATCAAAATGATCATCAAGGGTATTAAGCCATCTATTTATGGTAAGCTGAGGAGGATGACTTCGATGATTTCTGATTTTCGACAGCTGAGGGAAACTGTCATGGATATTGAGGAGGAGGAGGCTGAAAACAGAAAGTTCTATGGCCAGAATAGGCGGACTTTTGGAGGGCATTATGAGACTAAGCCCGCTACTGTCGAGGTTGCTGCCATCAGGAACTGGCAATTCTCCAACCTTGGTAGGCCTTTGTCGAAGGTATTTGAAGAATTACAGGGACAAGGAATCTTGAAACCCTTAGAAGGCAAGCCACTTCCGCACCCCCCACCACCACACATAAATGTGAACCTTTATTGTCACTTCCACCAGCTACATGGCCATGACACCGACAACTGCACCCGCCTCAGGCATGAAATTCAAGATCTCATAGATTCCCACAAAATACCCAACCCATGAAAAGAAACCATCAACCACCCAGCTTCTTACATGGGTGACAGTGAAGAACCATAGGCCGAGGAAGAAGGCAGTGCTACGGATGATGGAGATGTTCCTCCTAGTCTATTTGATCCAGTTTTTTTAAATGACATTGATTTTTTTACTTATTCGAACTCTTTTCCTCAACAATAATAAAGACGTTCATTTCGCTGAAACTCTTCTGCAATATAAGTATATTTGAGAAAAGTATTCAACCTTGGTACTATGGAATCTAGTGATGAACACAGGGAACCTTCAAAATAAGCAAACAGAAAAGATAAGATAGACATTCAGAAATTTGGAAATAGAGTCAGTGAAAATATCAGACTTGGAAGGGAATTAGTTCACCAAGCCGATCAACATAGACAGATTGAAACAGTGGTTTGCCTGAGGAAAAGAAGACTAAGCAGTCACCAAAAGAATTGACGGAAGACCTAACCCGACGGGATAGGAACATTCATGCATACACGTAACGCATTTTGCATCCTTTCGTGTTTGTTCTGTTTTGTATTCACAAGTTTTGAAGAAGAAAAAGAAAAGTGGCAAAGACAAGCCAAACAGAAGAAGTAACAGTACAATGTCAGCAGTCTTCAGGAATGAATCACATGGGTGAGGCCCATATCAGCAGTATCAGTCTGGGGGCGAGGCCCATATCGGTAGCAGTTAGGGCCGAGGCCCACTTCAGTATCAGCATTGCCGGGTATGGCATTCTGGGGGCGAGGCCCACATTACATCGGATCAGTTTCTGCCGAGAATGACACTCTGAGAATGGAGATATAGTTCGGGAATGGACAGTTCAAGAATGAACAAGCCGAGAATGGCAATCCAAGAATGGAGCAGAGTTCAAGAATGAACAAGTCGGAAATGACACTTCGAGAATGGAGATATAGTTCGGGAATGGACAGTTCAAGAATGAACAAGCCGAGAATGGCAATCCAAGAATGGAACACAGTTCAAGAATGAACAGGCCGAGAATGGCACTCCAAGAATGGAAGAACGGTTCGGGAATGGACCACCTCACAGTAATAGTTCGGGAATGGACATCTCACAGTAACGGTTCGGGAATGGACCACCTCACAGTAACGGTTCGGGAATGAACCAACTTATAGTAACGGTTCGGGAATGGACCACCTCACAGTAACGGTTCGGGAATGGACCACCTCACAGTAATAGTTCGGGAATGGACATCTCACAGTAACGGTTCGGGAATGGACCACCTCATAGTAACGGTTCGGGAATGAACCAACTCACAGTAACGGTTCGGGAATGGACCACCTCACAGTAATAGTTCGGGAATGGAAATCTCACAGTAACGGTTCGGGAATGGACCGCCTCACAGTAACGGTTCGGGAATGAACCAACTCGCAGTAACGGTTCGGGATGGACCACCTCACAGTAATGGTTCGGGAATGGACCACCTTACATTAACGGTTCGGGAATGGACCACCTTACATTAACGGTTCGGGAATGGACCACCTCACAGTAACGGTTCGGGAATGAACCAACTCACAGTAACGATTCGGGAATGGACCACCTCACAGTAACGGTTCGGGAATGGACCAACTTGCAGTAACGGTTCGAGAATGGACCAACTCACGATAACGGTTCGAGAATTGACCACCTTACAGTAACGGTTCGGGAATGGACCACCTCACAGCAACGGTTCGGGAATGGACCACATTATAGCACGGTTCGGGAATGAACCAGGGGTCGCAGCGCCTCACCATCCAAATCAACTCAACTCAACACATGGTAAGTCAAGTGGCAGCTGGCGAGCCAGGTAAGTGAAAATGCATTGCATAACTTTGATAGGATTGTCACTGTTACACATCACACAAGTCTCATCAAAGTGGGGGCGACTGTAGGCACTGCATTTTTAAACATAAGTCCCTATGATGAGTCTCATTTTGGAGACACTACCTTTTAAGTCACGGAGGTCGCGGAAAACGGACGTCGGAATGGGAATTCAGAATAAACAAGGTTCACTGTTTTCGTTGGTGCTGCGTTCGTTACTTCGTTTGAACGTCAGGCAGATTGTGGACATTCGTGCCACGTTCGAGGAGGCGTTCGAACGGTGTCGGTAATTCTGGTTTTGCTGCTAGCCTCACATCAAGCCCAATTCGCCCAAGCCTTGGGCCACACGCCCAAGCCCATTTAAAACACATATTTAACACATGGTGAAATCAAAACAAATCTAAAAATCACATACCAAATTAAAAGATATCATACCTAATCTAAACCAATCAAATATAATCATACCAAGTTAAAATCAATCAACCAATATATTATTCCCAAACTTAAAATATTGTATGCCTAATCAACATAAACTAAATATTCAACATTCCCTATCTAGCCAAGATTTGTCCCCCCTCAATCTTTGACTTCCCTTATCCAACACCAAATCAAATCCCTTTCCTTGTCAAGCCTAACCCTTTGCCTATAAAAGGAGCCATTCACCAACCTTCTCAACCCTAGCTAACTCATACAGATAAGATACACACAACTCACGGCAATAACAAGAAGAAAAATAGAAATAATCCCCTTCATCTCCCCCACTCCACAACCGAAAACAGCAGCCCCTACACCTCCTAAAATAGCCCATACAGCAGCCCTAAACACACACATAAAACAGCCTCGAACCACACCATAACATCACCGAAATCACAACACCAAAACAGTAGCCAAAACATCCCAAAAATAGTAACTAAAATACAGCAGCAAAACAGTAGCAGCGGCAGCGAATCGGAGTCAAAACAGCAGCAAAAGACGGAGGACGACGACCCAAAACAGTAAGACAACGAACGAGAGCAGTGAACCAGTGAACCGGAAGAGTTGCGGAGCTTTACCCCTTCCGATCTTCGTGAAACGCGAGTCCGAGAGACGACTTAAAAGGTTAGACCTGAGGGCACTTTTTCATTAGTTTATATTCGTTTCTTTTATTATTGAATTTTATTCGCATGAGAGTTGTTTATGGATGCATGTTGTGGCTTGAATGAAATGGAAGAGTGTCGTCTCTTGTGGTATATAGGATGGAAACCCAGACGTAAATTCCGTAGCCGAATCCGAATGGACGGTAGTGCGGTCTGTACTTGGGATACAACTCCACGTACCACTTGAGTAAACGGCACATTCTTTTGTTTTGTGTTGCTTTGGCTTATCTATTTCTTGTTACTTAAATTCTGTATGTCGCTTATTTGTGTATGATATAATCGAGTGCATGGGCTCAGTAAGTGCGATGGAAGGTCCCCTAATCGGAAAGGTTAAAATCCTTCACCACGATGCTTTGCCGCACCGATTGATGTGTGTTCGGTTGAATGCGAGATACGTTCAATCGGACACATTACGTTTATATTGTTGCTTATTTATGCATGGTTCAATCGAGCGCATGGGCTTAGTAAGTGGAATGAAAGATCCCCTATGGGGAGGGGTTAAAGCCCTTTACCACGATGCTTTGCCGCGCCGGTTGATGTGTGTTCGATTGGATGCAATACACGTTCAATCGGACATACTTAGTTGAATATGATTGTCTTTATGTTTGTATGCATGATGTGATATGACGCGCATGGGCTTAGTATGTTGGTCTAAAGGTCCTCTCTTTGAGAGATCAAGAGCCCCCAAAAAGCCACCTTTACGGCAGTACTTCGCCGCGCCCCCATTTATTTTGTTGTTTATGTATTGCGTCCCATTTCATGCATCAGGTCTGTTCCCGTTCGAACGCGTTTACGAACTCAACTCGAACGCGCATGCATTTTGCCTTATCATGCATCAGGTCTCATTTCCGTTCGAACTCGTTCACGAACGCCATACGAACGTGAGCATTCTGTTTCATTTCCGTTCGAACGTGTTATCAAACGCCATACGAACGCGAGCATTCAGTTTCATTTCCGTTCGAACGCGTTATCAAACGCCATACGAACGCGAGCATTCTGTTTCATTTCCGTTCAAACGCCATACGAACGCGAACCTTCTGTTTACCGTTCTAACGCGTTTACGAACGCTACACGAACGCGCACACACTGAACTGAGATTATCATAGGATTGAAATATGTTCATGAGATTATCATGTGATGTTGCATGTTGTGATGAACTTGTTGATGTATGCATATGAATCTAGAAGCATGATATTTTTGGAAATAAATGTTATTTAAGCCTGGTTAAATTATGACATAAATCCTTTTATTACAAGTGACATAAGTAAGGGACCATTCCGAACCCAACGGTTTGAGGTCTTCCCTTGCGAGGGGTGAGTGCGGCCTTAAATCTTTGTCCCGGTTCACACCGGGTGGCGACTCCATGTTATTTCGTACTTCCCAACTAGGCCGCGAGCCTAGAACAGTGTCGTCAGTTTCTGTTGTCCACACATGGCAATGAGAGAAAGATGAAGTGCAAAAATCTTACCTAGGTGTTGTACCCTTCGGGATTAGGTATCTTGCCTCCGTAAATTAAGTCTTGAATTTCGTGTTTCATGCGGATGCAGTTGTCTATGTTATGGACCTTTGATGAACACTAAAATGTGCACATTTATTAGAATAAAAATTAATTATTTTACACTTGTAATTTCATTAATCCCTTTAATTTAACACAATTGTAAAATAATAATTAAATTTATGTTTTATATATTTTTATTGTGATTTTATATCTTATGTATATGAAATGATACTTTGGATACATAACTAGAAAAATGGACGTGACATTTGGATTTTGGAGGCCAGAAACTTGAAAGGGCATTCTAAGAGTGTATAATTTCAAAAATTCTAATTTTACACAATTTTCGTATTTTGGCCATAAATTTTTACTCCGATATCTAATTGAGGCAATACCAGTTACAGATGAAAGAAGACTCAATTATCTACAATTTTACTCTTTACAAGAGTTTCTAGTTATGCGGTTTTCAAGGTCGAAATCGATGAATAAGCCAATGTGTGTTGCATGTAATTTTAATTATTTGAAATAAAAAATAATAATAAAAAAAATGGTTCAAAATCCACCTTTCGGTGGATTGTGACAATTGTTTGAATTTATAAAACAAACAAAAAAGAGTCAAAAAAGGAAAAAAATAATAAAAAAAATGATTTGAAAATGATTTGAAAATGATATTTTCTTTAATAATGCAATTAATTGCATTAGAAAAGAATTTGTAAGTGTTGAGCCCTCTACTATAAATAGAGGTGCTCAAAACCTTATTTCCTCAGCAAAACAATCTCATGAATCTCTCTTAAGATTTTGTGGGATGAGCTCTTGTGTGCATTTTTCTTTTGTAATCTATTTTTACTTTATTAATAAAATTATGAGTGTTTTTATTTATATCTTATTCTGCTAATTTGTATCATACTGGGGTAAAGTGTGAAACTAATAGTATAAAAATATATGTGATTTTTATTTATGTTATATTTTATAAATTGTGATTATTTCCTAGATAAATTTGTACTCTTTCCAATTTATTGAAGACTTTTGACTAGCTGTAGACAATCATCGATCGATACAGATAATATTTGAATCCCATAAATATAAGAGAGTGGACTATTAAAAATCTGGATTAGTTATAGACAATACGATTCTACATGTTTTGATATATTTAGTATCTTGACATGACTAATTATCGACATGACGGATTACATGTGTTGACATTATTAATACCTGATAATCATGAAATAAATTGATTGGAAAATAATTATAGTTTATATTTTATAAAAAGTAAAAATTATTTTATATTTGAGATATCAAGAGTGGATCCACTAACCTAATATTTTATTTTATTATTTGAATTATTATTTTATCCTATTACATATATTCCATGTAGATCGACCCTGAACTTACCGAGTTATATTATTACTTCTACACTCTTATACTTGGGAGTAAAGAACCACTTTGTGAGTGTGTCAAGTTTTTGGTGCTGTTGTTGGGGAATAAAATTTAATAGATAGAATGATAATTTAACATTATTGTATTTTTTCACTTTGTGTTGTTTTGTGTGTTTAAAAAAAATTCTTTTATATTCTTTTGTTGTTTTGTGCAAAAAAAAAAACATCTTCCTAAATTATAGTCTCGGAAATCTGACTTTAAAAGATTTTGTTTGCCAATTTATAAGAAAATTGGATGAGAAGCATATCATTGACCCATAGAAGGCGTTCAAGCCGTTACTGGACGTAAAACCAGAGGAAGATGTGAGTCACAATCACAATTACATTTCAATTTACTATTTTAATTTTTTATATATATATTGTTTTAAGCTATAACATTTTTTTTTAGTAGCAGTGTTGTAGATTCAATTGTAAATACCACACTAATCAGGTGATGTCTTCTAAACTCTACTTTTTATTCAGACATTACAGAATATGTCTCAATTTGGTTGGGAGGAGGGGATAGTTTACCAAAATTCTTTTATTTTTATTTTTTGAAAAAAAAAATTATTTTATTTTGTGTGTAAAATAATAAAATATAAAATATTATTTTTGTTATCTCTTAACAAGTTATTTTTGTTCATTTCCTTTTGAATTATTTAAATTTTAAATTCTCCATAAAATTATTTAAATTTGATTTTCATATGCTCATTTGACAAGTATTATCAACATACATGGTAACATATGATCATTGGTTGTAAGTGAAAATTTTATAATATTTAGTTTTCTAGTTTGTTGGAGGCAACACCTAAAAACAATAGAGTTTGTATTTTTATTTTAAAAAAAAAGAAATAAAAAAAAACTAATCAAGCTTCTACTTAATAACCGGACATCTTGCCTCAGCAAACAATGATTGTTCGTGTAAAACGGTATAACTTGAGTTAAAAAAGAAAAAAATATATGAATATGTTCGATTACGTGTCCTCTCTAACTCAAGTAATTAAGTCTGTTTGAGTGTTTTAACACTTAGTGCCATAAGGCCAACTGGTATGGGAGTCCTGGCCCAAAGCTCGTTAAATGGGTTAAGGATAAAGCTTAAGAAAATCAGACACTTTCTTTTTATCATCTGAGATCCGAGCAATTAAGTCTGCAGAGGTGTCTTAACACCTACTGCCCTAAGGCCAACTGGTTTAAGAGTCACTGGCCCAAAGTTCATTACAAGGGTTGAAGATTTATTATTAAAAAAAATTGTATATAAATAAATTGCTATTGCCAAAAGGTATAAATTCTAATATAACTTTAGGACAAAAATATCACTCTTTTTTCAACAAGACCTATAAATTTGTAGGTACAATAAATTGATTGATATTTTGTCTCATGTGTGTATGGAAAAATGATAAAATTTACAGAATGATTTACTTATTTGATAATTTAGAAAGACGGAAAATAATCACCTACTTGAATAAGAATTTTTTTTTTAATTTTCACTTAAAATACTAGGGACTAGTAATAAAGTGGTTGGAAAGTGTGATGAACACTAAAAAGTGCACATTTATTAAAAGAAAAATTAATCATTTTACACTTGTAATTTCATTAATTCCATTAATTTAGCACACTTGTAAAATAATAATTAAATTTATGTTTAATAATTTTTATTGTGATTTTTATTTCTTATGTAGGTGAAATAATATTTTGGATGTATAACTAGAAAAATGAACGTGACATTTGGATTTTGGAGGCTATAAACTTGAAATGACATTCTAACAGTGTACAATTTCGGAAATTCCAATTTTGTGCAATTTTCATATTTTAGCCATAATTTTTTACTTCGATGTCGGATTGAGGCAATTTCAGTTCCAGATGAAAGAAGACTCAAATATCTACAACTTTCATCTTTACAAGAGTTTCTGGTTATACGATTTTCAAGGTCTAAATTGATGAATAATCTAATTTGTGTTGCATATAATTTTAATTATTTGAAAAAAAAAATGGTTCAAAACTCACAATCCACCTTTTGATGGATTGTGAAAATTGTTTAAATTTATAAAACAAAAAAGTCAAAAAAGGAAAAATAAAAAATAAAAAAGATAATTTGAAAATAACATTTTCTTTAATAATGTAAATAATTGCATTAGAAAAGAATTTGTAAGTGTTGAGCTTTCTACTATAAATAAAGGTGCTCAGTACCTTATTTCTTCAACAAAAAAATCTCATGGATCTCTCTTGAGATTTTATGGAATGAGCACTTGTGTTTATTTTTTCTTTTGTAATTTATTTTTCTTTTATTAATAAAATTATGAGTGTTTTTATTTATATCTTAATATGCTAATTTGTATCATGTTGGGGTAATGGTGAAGCTAACAGTATGAAAATATATGTGATTTTTATTTATATTATATTTTATAAATTGTGATTATTTC